>JAWNNQ010000773.1:0-213726 GCA_035044765.1 Leucophenga montana
TCGAAGTAGAACCCACTCTCGTAGTATGACGTAGTAGCTGCCAAAGCATGGACCCTGTCAACATCGGACACAGAGTCTTTTGGGAGAGTTCGTCGGATTTTTGAACCAATTAAGGCTGTCTATGAGTTTCAGATCCGTAAGAACCACCAGCAGCATGATGAGGTTGATATATGATTCCAACGATTGGATTTGGCTTATTATCTTATACAGATGGTCAGCGAGGCTCCAAAGCAGAGTTTTTACGAATGGAACATAAACTGATTGGCGGACGACGTCGGAGAGGGTGCGGGCGCGAATGGTGCAGAATACGCATCTAAATATTGAAGAGCGAAGAAAAACAACTGCTCATTTCAGCTTTCGTATGTATTTGAAAGGAACAGAAGACTTATTTTTGTTAATATGTGAGTAACCTTATCAAAGTAACAAGAACATCAATTTTTATTTTTAGTATTAAGCATCGGAACAAACGAGCAGAAACAATATAAAATTTAGCTACCCTGTATGTACAAGATGTATTACATAAAAAATACTTAGCAATTTTTGAATGAGTCTAACATACAGAACCATTGAGAGGAAGAGGGTCGGAATTTTTCTTCTGTAGCTCCGGAGTTATAAGATGCACAGATTTTTATGTTTTTTTTTTTTTTTGGTAAGTTCAACAAAGTAGTTGAGAATGTTCTAGGCTTTAATGTTTGCCAACATACCTAAGACACATTCCTGTTCTGTTCAAGGTTTTCGCCCACATTTCGCTACAAATCGCACATCATATGCGATACTTAAACAATAAAGTAGTTCGTTTCAAGCAAATTGTTTTTGCAAACAAATCACTGTGATCAAAAGTGCCAATAGAAATATCCATACATGAACATTCAAAGTAAATGCTGAAGACCAAGAGGCCAAGAGTTGGTAAGGAGTATGCACCAATTCTTATGCAAAATATGGTCAAATGAATGCAGTGCCCAACGATTGGAAACTCAGTGTTTTTTGTCCTATACTCAAAAAAAGAGACCCCGCTGTCTGCGTGCACTCTGGGGAATAAGTCTCCTTTCAATAGGATACAAAATTCTGTCCCGCGTACTGTTTAAACGGCATTATTATTACAGTCAATACCAACTTAAAATTGAACATAGAGCCTTCTTATGGACAAACGCTTCACATAATATAGAGAAAAAAGTGTAAGGGAAAACCCTTTTTAGGGCCACCATACAAACCCGCCACCCACTTTTGGGAATTTTCATTAAAAACTTTTTCGTTTCAGGAAAAATCAATTTGACATTTGTGGTGGCTTCGCATGGACGAAAGCTTCTCATAATTAGCAAGAGATATGTCACTCTCACTTTTAGGAGTTGGCATATTTTTTTTCCACTATTGCTTTGCTTGCGACTGTATTTTATTTATTTTTTTTTCTCAATAAAAACGACCGCAGCAAGCATCACCTCTACGCAATTCGTGCGATAGACGAGCAAATCTTCGTTTATTTTCGTATTTATACTTCGTGCTTTGTCGTATTGTTGCTTTTGTGCGCCATTCTTTGGCTCCAATATGAAAAAATTTGGTCTTCGTGTCCCCCTAAACAAAATGAGCAAAAGAAAAACAGAATGGGAGGGCGTGAGAGCGAATTTGTTATTAACGCTCTTTGTGGCTGGTATTGTGCGCCCTCTATTTTGTCTCTTTGTTTTATACATTTTCTTATTTAAACTGCAACAAATAATATAACAGACTGGTTTAATAATAAGCAGCAAAATAGAATATATATTAAATAAAAACAATTTAAATAGTTACTGAAAGTCATTTTGCTTTTATTCTCATAAAATAAGTTCTGAGTTAGATTATATTTGCACAAATAAAAAAATGGAGGGAAAATTTTGGTAATGTCTCATTCTCCCTCTCTCCGCCACTGCATGGCACACCAATTTTATATGCTCCACCAACGCATACAATTATACATGAGTGTATATACTCGTACTTTTATATATTATATGCATATATTTAGTATGTATAAATATATTCATATAGAGTCAGTTACTAATTTTTGAATATTATTTGATGATGTCGACTTCAAATAGCAACAACAATAATAATGCTATGGACTAAATAACAACAAAAACAAAGCTGTAATATTTTAAGCGCAAATTCTATTTTTTTTTTTTCAGAAATATATTTGTTTTGACTTTTTTTCAAGGATTCTCTCAATAGCTCACGAGCGGGTGTTTTTGTGCTCTCTCTGTCGAGCATTGCTCTCTTTCGAGCTTTGTTGTGCTTGCGCTCTCATTGTTTTTGCTGCTGTTTCTGTTGTTGAACTCCCCGGTACAGTTTTCGAAATAACAAAGAATTATATTTTAATCGATTGTATAAAATAGTTTATTGCAAATGCCAAAATGTGTGCTTAATTTTTAATACAACAAATTAAGTTTATACATATGTACATATATAAAAATGAAAAAGATTAACAGTGTTCTGATATTAAAGGAGATTTAAAAGTTAATAAGTGTGGCAAACAAATTTTATTTTACAAAAAAATTTTCATTTATAACTTAGTTTTTTTTTTTCTATATTTATTTTTATACATTGCACTTCGCACCCTCGGCCCACAACAATACGCACACATATGTAGATACTGACAGACACCAAATTGAATGCGTCATATTTACATTGTAACAGGATGTGTGTATGTGTGTTCGCAAATGGTTTAGTGAGAAGTGTGTAAGAAGTGCTGAAGAGAACACTGTGAGAGTGCGCGCGCCAATATTTACATATATAGTATATGTGTTAAAATGACGTACGTATCGATTTCAAGTTTGCATGTAAATTGCAGCTTTTGCACACAATCTCTCGTTTGCTCTCACTCTTCATCGAATGATCTACTCATTAGTTGTTGCAGCTGCAGTAAAGATGCCGATACCAAAATTTACTAACAGTGTGGCTTTATAGCAGATACAGATAAACACCCTGTCTCTATTACTGTTCAGTAGATGACAAAGATGTAGCACAAAAGCAAACGCAACAGAAAGAAGAACTAAATGTCTGCTGCTGCAGAAGCCATTGCTTGGGTTGACCGCTTACTCCTCTTATTTTTGTTGCCTTGTTGCTCTTTTTTCCTTCTTTTTCTTTTTTTTGTACACACTTGCCACCGTTGCGTATTAAAAATCGCGCGCCCAATTCCGGTTACCTCACACACAAACAAACACATGCACACCAATCGACACAGACACATGAATGCAGTGTATTTATATGTATATGAATTGCTCTCTGTGCTTCTCGTAAATGTTGTATGCATATTTATATACATATGTATATGGATAGAAGACATTCGTTCTCTGGAGAAATTTTTTTTTTTTCTTAAAATTTTCATTAAAGTTGTGCATATTGTATTTATAAAATTATAACATAAGTTTCATGCGACTCCATTATGAAAAACTTAAAAATAGCAAACAATTTTAAGTTTGATAAATATTTGTACTTCAATGGGTGGTATGTATGGGATACATAATTTTTTTTGTTTTTTTTGTTGCATTATTTTGAGTATCCTATAAAGGCATACGTGAACTAAAAAGAAAGTTATTATATCTAGTAGCTTTAATGCTCATAAACATACACCAAAATTCGTACAAAATAGGTTTCGAGAACAATGCGAGCCTGTTGGAATGGCCAAGTCAGTGAACAGACTTCAATCCTATGTCCGTATAAAATCTTTGTAATGCGTTGAAGCAAATAATTGAAAAGGAAGTTTTCAAAAAAAGATCAGTTAACTTGCTACGAAATACCAGTTAAGATTTGCAGAAGCCCAATATCAAGTATGCCGAAAATAATCCACAAAACTAAAAAACAGAGATGGCTACAAATTTAAAACTACGAGAACAAGAAAAAAAAAACCGTATTATGGAGTACTTCATGATTTACTTTTTTTTTAAGATCTAATTATTATTTATTCCAATCATTTTTAGTTGAGTTATCAAATTTTATTTGAAATTGAATGTTCCTTTTTAGTTTTAACCATATGTTTTTATACACTCTACAACAAATATTTGTTGCAGGGCATATTTAGTTTGTTGAACTGTCAAAACCAAAACTGATCAGAAGTAAAATAATTTGTGTAAATACTGAAGATAAGCAATACAAAATTTGAAATCGTTAACAAAAGAACGAAAAATTCCCCATATAAAAGCTGGTGTGTGTGCAGTTTGATATAATGTTAGCATTCGTAATAAATTCGAATATCTGTTCAATTACAAAATTTTGATTCATACATACAAACTTAATTTTCTTCGAAATGTTTCTTTTTATACGTTGCAAACTACTCGACAAAACTACGTTACTCTATACTTTGTGTGGGGAGTACAAAAATAGATCTCTATGTGCAGAACATAGTATGTACTATTTTAATATTTTCACTTGTAAACATACATATATACTGGATAGGATTTAAGTTTCTTTGCATGTGGTGGTCGCTTAACTATGAGCTTATTTAAAATTTTTTATTTATATTATGTATAGAAAAAAACAAGGTGGCTAAAACTATTTCTTATTTTGCAGATACATATATACTCGCTGACACGGAATTTTAAATATTTATGAAACAATAATTGCAATTTTTTAGTAGTTCTGTAAAAAGTTAATCAAAGTACGCCAATGAAAAAACGACGTTTTTATCAAATGAACAAAAAACAAATGCAAAATTTTAAAATAAAATTATTACATTTCAAACGTTGAAAGAAGAAATCAGTAAGAGCTGGAAAAATAAAAAAGGGTCACAGAAACCCCCTGGAGGAAAATATATATACAAGTATCATCAAAAAGTTTTGCATAGAAAACAACAAAAGCAAGATAAATACCAAACGTACAGATATATAAATCAATTTCGAAACAGCAGCCAGCAGAGCAGCAGCAACAAAGTGAAGAAGCACTCTATAAAAATGATGAAACGTACGCGTGTCGAGGATGTACAATATGGCACGCGACCCGGCCCAGGTGGCGTAGTTGGTAGCGGTGGTGGTGGCGGTGTTGGAAATACTGGAGCTGTTATCGGTACCGGCGGTGTTAGTATTGGCACAGTTGTACCCGGTACTCATGGTACAACAATTGGAGTTGGTATTTCGGGAGGAATAACCGCCGGCGCCATTGCACACCATCGCATACTTACACCACAACATGGTGGTGCACAGACCATTGCTTATATGCCGTCCACAACACCGGCAGCTTCTAATCTCAAAACAACGAGCACCATAGTGGATAATAGTAATACAACAGCGGTTGTGGGCGGCAACAGTGGTATAGGCGGTATATCGCAAATCGGCGCCACGGTGTCGACAGGCAGCACTGTCGGTATACCAACGCAAGCTGTACAGTATTCAACTTGTAAGTATTTCCATTCATGTCATGTAAATTCATGTCAACAATTAATTAATTTTTTTTTTCATTTCATTTATTTTTATACAATTTTCACAGCTTACAGTGTATCTTCCATACCAACAAGTGGCAGTGGTGCATTGAAAACGACTGGTCCTGATGGTACGGTTCAAATTCATGTATCTACTGGTAGCGGTGGTAGCACTGCTGTTGTCGCGACACCAACTACACCACAAACGAATTCAATAAGACAGCGCACCATAAGCGGTACACAAAACACTAGCGGCAGTAATCTCTCAACGTCGCAGCAGTCACAACTTGTGGTTGCACAGACACCACCGCTACCGTCATCGGCTCAGCCGCCCAATGGACCTGTGAGTACATCGACGCCACAAACCGGGCAACCTAGCTCTGCACCGCGGCTTAAAGTAGAAGATGCGCTTAGTTATCTCGATCAAGTCAAATATCAATATGCCGATCAGCCGCAAATCTATAATAATTTCTTGGATATAATGAAAGAGTTTAAATCGCATTGTATTGACACGCCGGGCGTCATCGAACGTGTTTCTACGTTGTTTAAGGGTCATACTGAGCTCATATATGGATTTAATATGTTTCTGCCACCCGGTTATAAAATAGAAATTCATTCTGATGAACTTGGTTGTTCGGTGCCTGTAGTGTCAATGCCATCACCACCACAGGGAGCGCCAGGAAGCTCAGCCGGTGGCACTATACACAATAGTACAATGGTGAGCAATGCATCGCTACCGACCACACCACATACAATAAAAACAACATCGAGCAGCAATGCCTCGACCCCAAGTACTCATAATACAAGTATTACCACGCAAATACAAACAACAGGTGGAGCAGTTAATTTAATGACTCATGGCGGAGCATCACTCTCGCAAACCACCATACATGCACTTAATCCACCGTCACAATCGCCAAGTCATGCACTTGTAACACCAGCACCTGCGACAACCAATGTCAATGCTGGACAACAGGTGCAGAGTGTGTCTGTTGCAGCGGTAACTGCGCATATGCCGCAAAACTATTCACGAGACCGTGAACGTGCAACTATAACACAGCAGACAGGCGGAAATGCCAGTAGCAGCGCCAATATTGTTGGTCCACCTACGCCAAATTCGCTGAGTGAGTTGAGTCCACATGGTGCAGGATCGCAGCATAATCTGCATCATATACAGCAAGCGCATCAGTCAATACTGCTCGGTGAAGCAACCGGCCAACAGAATCAGCCTGTTGAATTCAACCATGCCATAACTTATGTCAATAAAATAAAGGTATGCTGTTATATTCGTGAACTTATATAACGTGAGCTTTTGCAATCTAAATAATTATTTTTCTTGCAGAATCGTTTCCAAAACCAACCGGCAAAATATAAGAAATTTCTCGAAATACTCCACGCCTATCAGAAGGAGCAGAAAGTCATTAAGGAGGGCAGCCTTAACCAGGGCAAAGTGCTAACTGAACAAGAGGTTTATACTCAAGTCGCAAAACTTTTTGGACAAGATGAAGATTTGCTACGAGAGTTTGGTCAATTTCTACCCGACGCTACGAATCATCAAGCGGCGCAATATATGTCTAAAACGCACAACGATCATAAACGTACTGCAACTACAGGCACTTTGAGCGGTGGTGCACATATCAGTATGTCTCCTGCACCCAGTGGTTCACCACTACAGTTGAGTAGCGGTGCAACATTATCACAAATTGATACCAGCGTACATGCCGCAGCCATTGGCAATCTTTCAGCAGTAAACACAAGCGTCAGCATAAAATCGTACAACAACTCACAGCAGCAAAATCATATCCTTAACGCTACGACTGGTCCTAATGCAACTGGACGTAATGACATCATCTACGAGAAGGATTACCATGGCGTCAATGTTAACCATAACGCTGCTAGTGGTATTGGTGGGCATCATGGAATCACTAGCGTACCAACAAATATTCGAAGCAATAGCAGCAGTGCTGCACCATACGAAAAGGAGACACATCGAAACAATCACCACGCTGTCAATCAGAAATATATAACTCAGAGCCAGAATGCCAATGTTGGCATAAGTTCTGGGCATCATCACAATTCAAAAAAATCGCCAAATTATAGTACGTTACCATCGAACATAGGCGCAATGCCACATATTACAAGCAGCAGCAGTGGAATAGAACGAAGCGCATCCGGTGGTGGTATAAATTATGGTACAGCGCAGAGCCTGAGTGGTGCTAGTCATCATCATATATCAGGTACAAGAAGACAACTGGACGATAGCGGAGGTAGTGGCGGTGGTTTAAGTGGTGCACCGCCACCTAAAAGACATAAACCAATCTGCAGAGATATTAGTTTTTCGGAGGCATCACGCAAGTGCACTATTTCCGATGCGGCATTCTTTGATAAAGTGCGTAAAGCGTTGCGAAATCCTGAAGTCTATGATAACTTTTTACGTTGTCTTACGCTATTCAATCAGGAGATTGTTTCAAAATCTGAATTACTAGGTCTGGTTTCACCTTTTCTTACAAAATTTCCGGATTTGTTACGATGGTTTACGGATTTCCTTGGTCCGTCATTAACACAAATCGGCAGCAGCGGCAGCGTTCCACACGTTGAGAGTGTGCCTATTCAAGCGACGCAACGTCAAAGCAGCAGCAGTTCACATGATCGGCAAAGCAATCATCAGAGTGGTGAATATGCACAAGAAATCGATCTGGCTTCATGCAAACGACTTGGTGCTTCATACTGTGCGCTGCCGCCTTCGACCGTACCGAAGAAATGTTCTGGAAGAACGGCACTATGTCGCGAAGTACTCAACGATAAGTGGGTTTCGTTTCCAACATGGGCCAGTGAAGATTCAACATTTGTGACGTCACGTAAAACGCAATTTGAGGAGACAATCTATAGGTGAGGATATTTTTTATTATTTTTTTTTTCTTTACCTAATTTTGTATATGCTTTGTAAAATTTATTATTTATTGCTTTTATTTCTATTTAAAATAAATAATTAAAATACACACTCTAAATAAAAGGAATATTCACAGAACGGAGGACGAACGCTTCGAATTGGATTTGGTAATTGAAGTGAATAGCGCTACAATACGCGTATTAGATGGCGTACAAAAGAAGATGTCGCGCATGTCGCCTGAAGAATTAGCACGTTTTCATCTGGATGATTATCTTGGTGGTACATCGCAGACCATACACCAGCGTGCAATACATCGCATTTATGGCGATAAAGCTAGTGAAATTATACAAGGCCTTAAGAAGAATCCATCCGTTGCAGTGCCAATTTTATTGAAACGTTTACGTGTCAAAGAGGAAGAATGGCGGGAAGCGCAGAAGGTATATAAAACAAATGAAGATTTTTAATTGAAATATTGGTGCTAATTTTAGATTTTTTTTATTTTGTTTTTTTTTTTGTTTTATAGAGTTTTAATAAACAATGGCGCGAACAGAATGAAAAATACTATTTAAAGTCGCTGGATCATCAAGCAATCAACTTTAAACCGAACGATATGAAATCGTTACGTTCAAAGAGTTTATTCAATGAAATCGAAACACTCTACGATGAGCGACACGATCAGGAAGATGAGAATGGAGAACCACTTACTGGGCCGCATTTAACATTGCCGTACAAGGACAAAACTATACTAGATGATGCGGCTAATCTGCTAATACATCATGTTAAACGACAAACTGGCATACAAAAGCAGGAGAAGACCAAAATTAAGCATATTCTGCGGCAATTTGTGCCCGATTTGTTCTTTACGACACGCCAACCGCTTAGTGATGATGAACGAGATGACGGTAAGTTTTTTATGTTAAGTTTGTTTGTTTTTTTTTTTTTTTTTTTTTTTTGTAGCATAAAAATTGCCCATATGAACGAATTGAGTAAAAGTTTAGATGTTGATTGTTATGCAAAGCGCTTCAACGCGGCAGCAATTATTTATTTTTATTAACTGATACAGTTTTTAAAAAATTATTTTTTTTTTTGTATTTTTAAATAATATAACAAATTCCATGTTACTGATTAACAAAAGAAATGATTTTTACATATAATATAACTACTATTGTATTAATTTTTGCTTAATAGCTTAATTTAGTGAATGTTTTTGTTTCTTTTTCTTTTTTCTTCTTTTTATGTATTGAATCAAACAACAAACCTACGACCGTTTGAAATAAAAAACAAAAATCACCAAAATAAAATTATTTTATAAAAAATTCGAATTCATCCTATAAAATTTTAAAATAACTAAACAAATAATTTATTATAATTACGTTGTACTGATTAACCGGTTGCTCCTAATCTATCACCATCAAAATACACATATACTATGTTGCCGTTTGGCTGCGCTCGTCAATTTTTTTTTTTTATCTATACAGTATTTCAATTTTTAATAGATGAGAATGAAAAAATGGATCTAGATTCTGCAACTACAAGTCCAGCAGATGCATTCAACACAACAACGACGCCGACTTCAAAGAATAATAAACCTGCCACAGGATCATGTGGTGGTGGTTGTGAAACATTGAAACGCGAAATGAGCGATGCCACAGCATCAACTTCAGCGGCAGCCGCTGCATCGGATGCCTCGAGAACAACAGCTGCAATAACTTCGTTGGAAGCTAAAAATGATAACACAAGCAGCATAATTGAATCTTTAAGTACAAATGTAAAGCGTTGTGATACCTCAATGGATGTTGTAATAACTGATATGACGACGACAGCGGAAGGCATTAAGATTGAGATTAAGCAGGAGACAGATGAGGATGGTCGTCTAAAAGGACAGCATGCCAATAGTAAAATTGGGGTAAGCATTTAACATTAAATCATTTGAAATAATAGTAGTGATAAAATAAATGTTTAACTAATAATAAAACATCATTTATATATTTAAACCATATGTATTTCAGGACGATGCTTATACACTTTTCTTTGCAAATAACAATTGGTATCTGTTCTTCCGGCTGCATGCTATACTCTGTGAACGTTTGAGCACCATGTACGAGAGAGCACGTATTTTAATGCAAGAGGAGGAAAAGACGCGCGTTAGACAACGTGAAAGTACCGCTACCGCTTTGAGACTGAAACCGAAACCGGATATACAAGTTGAAGACTACTATCCAACATTCCTTGATATGTTGAAAAATGTGCTAGATGGCAATATGGATTCGAATACGTTCGAAGACTCTATGCGTGAGATGTTTGGCATACATGCTTACATATCATTCACACTGGATAAGGTTGTGTCCAATGCAGTGCGTCAGTTGCAAAATTGTGTCACAGAGCGACCTGCATTGGATTGCGTTGAATTGTTTGCACAAGAGCAACGACGCGGCTCACCTACGCGCGATGTGCAACGCATTTTCGAACGTGAATTGGCCTATCAGCGCAAAGCTGAAAACACCTTAAGTGATGAAAATTGCTTTAAAGTGTATATTGTAAGTTGAAAGAAAATAATATACATACATATACATATTAACATTACATAAAACATTGCATCATATAATAATAAAAATGTATATTATCTTCCATTTTTTTTTTTTTTGTAATTTAAAGTATAAAAATGACTGTCGTGTTACAATTGAACTGCTAGACTCAGAGGTTGAAGAAACGGAAAAACCTGTAAATAAAGTTAAAAATTGGAGTAAATATGTTGAACGCTTGGCAAATGCAACTGGATCTAGCACCAGCAATACAAATGCCGCTGCCGCATCCAACGCTAATATACCTTCTAGCGAGAATATTGTCGATATTGCTGAATTGAAAACAGAAAATCCGGAGGACGATGTTTTGGTGAGTACTATTAAATATTTTTTAACAAAAATATACTACAGTATAACAAATATATTATTTATATAGTTTGTTTAGTTCAATTTATTTCTTAGTTTTTTTAATTAGTAGTTTGTGTTACAACTCACTCACCTTGTTTACACTTTGTAAACCCTGAATATAGTTATTTTTTTAATTGTTTTTTTTAGTTTAGTTTAATGTTATTCAATGAGAATTTGTGCATTTGAAAAAATGTCTTACTCTTTACACATAGTATGTACAGTGTATTCATTTTGCCACAAAGTTTGTAAGAGAAAAAGATCTGATACCAAATTGACGACTGCCTGCAGGCATTCAATTTATCCTTAAACCCGGTATGCTAGATTAAGGCTTCACAAACATACATGTAATGATGATTGACAAATTTGTATAATCTGTACCCATAGGATAAAAGGGTATATTAAGGTTGTGCAAATATATGTGACAGGCGAGGCGTGGCAGAACACATACAGTTTAAATATTCTTATATGTATATTATCTTCCATTTTTTTTTTGTAATTTAAAGTATAAAAATGACTGTCGTGTAACAATTGAACTGCTAGACTCAGAGGTCTTAAGATATTCTGAAAATTCATCAGCTCGTTCGATACTTGCGTTGATTAATGTCTTCATACCACGTTCACTTTCAGTTAAAAGTTAAACACTAATAAAATAATATTCCCTTCATATTATAAAACTCAAAACTGACCGACATAGGTTAGAAAAAACACGTGTTTTCACTACGGAGTGGCGCTAAAGACTAACGGCAGCCATAAACAAAAAATGTATAAACAATTATAAAATGCTTCTGCGCAACAGCGCTTCAACATAATAAAATAAACAAAACAAAATAAAAAAATGCCCGCATACAAATCACCTGACTTCTTTAACGTAAAAATTGATATTGATGGCTTCTTATAGACATATAAACATATCAATGGGTTTGATCTCTGCCCGTTTTAAGGGTCAGCCAGCCGCCATACAAACCCGCCACAAACTTGGTATTTTGGAAACATTTATTATTTCAGTCAATATCAACTTGATAGTGGGCTTCTTATGTCCGAATGTTTCATTAATGGGTGTGATTCCTCCAATCTTAGTGGTAGCCACCCATATCTAGATTCTTATGTTTTACAAATATTTTGTTGCTTATAACTGCTGAGTACACAATTTGAAATTTCGTGTGAAGGATATTAAAGCTTCAATTCCACGCTTTAGTAATTAAGCTATACTGTGCATATATAACGAACGAATTTTTTCGATATGTAGTGTAAACAGAACAGGGTCTTTATGTTTAAGCTGTTGCAAGGCACTTAAATATCTCAGTTTGCATATATGCTTTGAGTTAGCTAATATTGCAAGATTTGTTTTTTACCATTATTTCGTTTTAAAAATATATTATTGATAAACATTTCTCATCCTCATATTTTTTGTTATTCGCTTCTTTTTTGATTACTTTTTTTTTTTTTTTTTTGTTCAACATATTTGATTTCACTTAGAACAAAAATACATTTCAGTTAATAATATCAAACAAATCACTAATTAATGCTTTTTTGCATATATTTCTCTCTCATTTTATTCCAATTTTTCCGTACCAGGTCAAATCCAAGGCTTGAATCAATTATTTTGACATTTTTATTGAAAGCAAGACAAAAAAAAAGAAAAAGAAAAAAAAGAAAAATTGTGAAATGCTTAATATTTGAAATCGATGAATAATGTGCTCACCTTTGATTAACAATTAGCTAGCATTTAGTTGGAGACAAAAGCGCAATTATGTACACCCTGTATTTTTTTTTTTTTTTTTGTATGTATAACACACTAACTAACAGCAGCACAGTCACTAACAAACATTACAAACATGTATATGGACCACTACCACTGAAAAATAGAAATACCATAGTTCACACAATTGTTGCTAATCACACACACACCCTGTACTACGCGGAGTAATATTTTGATTTTGATAAGCCTTTTTCTTTTAATTGATCTATACTAAAAATCAAATTAAATTTTTTGCATTTCACATTTCACCAAAACTAAAATATTAACTTTTAACTTGTACTATATAATTTGCTTTATTTTATACATACACAATTTTGATTTGTTACAAAACGAATTTTGTAAATGTTTGTAAAATACTAAATGTTCTTTTTTTACGCTAATTAATGTAAGAATTGTATAAAATGAAATATAGGGGGGTGCCACAGAAACCTCTTTCGCCTCAAAATCTAAAATAATATTTAGTTTTCTGAATGAAGTTTTTAGAGGTTTTGAGATGAAAGCTTGTTTTGTGGCACTCCTGATACTCGTTGTGGGGAGGGGGTGGTGTATTGACATACGAGAAGATCAAACTGTCAAAACAGAAAAAAATTAAACTTTGAAAGCTGTTTAATGAAATACTTTGCGAGAACATCAAGATCAACGTTTACGAAGCAAAAGTAAGCAAGTCACTCCCGTCGAAGCTAAGAATGTTCATACAACTAAACATAATATATTGAAAAATAGTAAATATAATTGTAAATATAAAATTAATATTGAAAAAAAAAATAGTTTAGAATTTAATGTAATAAGAGGGAAGGGACTATGCACACAAGAAACATATATATTGATAAATATGTATTTTAAAACTAGTAGTTAAATTCGTTTTATACCTAACACAAGAAGTACATGTGCATTTTGAAATATTAACAAGATTAAGCTACAAAAAATATGTGTGTAGAGAGACTTGTTATATTGATACACCCCTAAGTTTTTTTTTTTTTTTTTTTTATTAAAGTAACTATAAAATAAAAACATAAGTGTAAAGATTTTAAAAATGTTTATTTTATAGAACAATGAAATCTATAAGAAAAAATATATATATATATATGTATATTATAGAAAATTATGCAAAAAAGAAACAAAACTTGAGTTTACATTTGTTGATGAGATGGTTTTATAAACGGGTTATACATTAAAACTATATAAAACATTAACTAACAATAGACAATATGATATTCAATATATACTTCGAACTTTGAATTAAAAACTGTTGCAAGTTTATCTTATTGCATTGAAAACAACTTAAAACAATCGATTAGAGGCTCGTTTTTTTCGGAGATCTTATTTTTCTCGCTACTCCTTACAATTATTCTACCGTATCAGTTGAGCAAAAAAAAAATTTCCAAGCGAACGTGTTTCTGGATCTCTTGCGTACAAAACGCTTTGCTCGTCGATCGGTTTGTGATAGCAAATCGTTCTTTTGCGTTATCGCACAAACTTTCGCTTTCGGATCGCCTGCTGCGGACGTTTTGTGCGAAGAAAAAAATATTTAGGGTTTCATTCCCTAAATATTTTTATGATTTAATATCTGTATGTATTAAACAATTAAAAATAATGTAAAAAAAACCAGTTCCGTGGAACTCATAAGCAGAAAAAGCGCTCATTTAGCCGCAAAAAATAGCCGGAGAAAAGATTTTTTTTTTATTTTAAATTTGAAAGTCTACATCTACATAGGTCTTCATTAGCAAGTGTATTAGTACTTCATAGTTGTGAACACACGACTTAGTTAATTTAATTAATTTAATATTAATTTACAAGGTAAGTTGTGCATCATCAAGAGAATTTTTATATTGTAAAAAAAAAGAAAAAAATATATTTTATAAGACTCTCTTTAATAGTTATTAATAAATAATTTTGGTTATTTATGCACATATTTTTATGGTATATGCTTTATTTGTTTTATGTTGTATACTATCACTATTGAATCATTTTTCCATAATGTGTTGTCATGTGTAAATAGGCATATATATATATATATATATATATATATATATATATATATATATATATATATATATATAAATTTAAATTTTCGTTGACCTGGTACTCTTTTTTTTCTTTTTGTCACAAATTCATATCACATCCAATTATTTTTTTCAAAACATTTGGAAATCTTGTCGAAAAGAAACTTGTCATTTAAACAATTGAAGAAATTTGTTTTATTTCAATTTTTTTTTTTAATTTGCAGTTGGAACTTGTGCCAAGAAAACCACGTTTTTTGAAACGCAACAAGCGTCAGTCTCGTTTGATGGAGGACCACTTACGGCAGATGTTTGAGCAAAAGAATAATGTCGTGTCTGGCGGTATGGCGGCAAGTGCTTTAAATGCCTCAAGTAGCAGTGTTGCGACAGCGGCAACAACAACGCATCCAATAGCAAACGCTAGTTCTACGGAATCTGTCGTCGCCGGCAATAGAAATGAAAATAGTACAAAGCATAGTACAGCTAACGCTAGCAGTAATACAGCCAGTACAACATCAGCAACAACGTCAAACTTTTGGAATGTCAAACGTCTGTCACCAGAATCAATTGCTGCCAGTAGCAGAAGTTTAGTGGATAAGTACGTGTTCAACGATCGTGACGAGATTTCTTTAAATCCATTTGCTGGTTGTTTCTTTTTGACAAATAAGTGTCTCAAGTTCTTCAAATACGGTGCTGTGCGTCGTGCAAAATTGGTAAGTTGCAAATGATTTTTTTGTTCTTTTTTGCACAATTTTAAATTTTTTTTTTTTCGTATCTTATTGCAGTCTCATTTACGTGTAACACAAAAGAAATACAATCGCTTTCAAAAATTCCAAACGAAATGGCTGACGCAGCATGTCAGCACAGAGCAACAACAACAGTGCAACGATTGGTTACTAGGAAAAACTGCAGAGCTAACATCGGGTGCAGCCATCACCTGGGCCACAGCACCAAAAACAAAAGCAATGTTACAAGTTGATATGCAAAAGACACCCTATCGTATATTTAATCGCTACAAAGTTTTCCCAAATGGTACTGTGGCAACAACAACAACGGCAACAACCACAAATACAGCGGGTGTCGCATCCGTCGGCAGTAATGCAATACCAGATGGAAAACATTGCAGCAGCAGCGCTTCTACGACCTCGAGTAGTGGAGCTGGCAATACGGAAGCCACAGCTGCAACGCTACAACAAGTTCGACCCTTGGAAAGCTGACGCCGCTTGGCTTTTAACTAAAACAAAAACTATACTTTTTAGTTGAGATTTACTTTTTTTTCTCCTCGAGTCTTTTTTGAGGTTGTACAGGACAGAATATGTTTATTGACCGAATTAATTTGTGAAAAATTTTTTAAATAATAGATATTTTTTTATTTAATTTCAAATAGTTTTAAGTTATACATACGCTGTATAAAGTATAGTAATTGTATATGAAAATATTTTGAATATGTATATATAAGTTATAGTTAACATAGAAACTTTCAAATATACATTAGTTATGTTAAGCTGTTTTGCATGCTCGTAACTAAGTTAGCAATTTTGTTTGTTTTAGTACATGCAGCTATAGATTAATAGCAGTTATTGAGTTAGCTATTTTCAACGATGAACATCGTACTTTATTGTAGATACATATATGTATATTATATTTTTGCGTTTGACTCAACTTTTATATACAATAATTTAAACATATTGTCTAAGTGCATAATTTAAGTAAAATGTAAGTAAATTGAAGAGCAGAATTAAGCATAATTTTAGGTTTAAGCAAAAATTTAACAATCGAAATGATGTATAATAAGAAAAAATAATGAAACAGAAAAATATATAAAACGGAATTATAATTAATTTAAAAAATATAAATTGTTTCTTTTGTAACCGTTAACCACTTCCCACTTGATTTGGCACGTCAACTGTACTTTTCGGAAAAATGCATTTGCCGATGAAAGGACTTAAATGCCATTCAAAAGGTCTCGACCGACATGAAAGACATTCCGGAAATCATAATTGATTATCTTTATGCATAGGGTTAAATAAAAGCGCCCACGATTTATTATTTTGAAATGTTTTAGTGAAATTTCGTTCACTAATCCATTTGTAGTGTGCTCGCTTTCGGTTTAAAAACATCAAATGTCATCCATTAAGGTAAAGCTGATATGCTCGCGTTTATAAAAAATAGTATTTTATTAATGCACGTTTATTACATACAAGTCATTTTTGTAAAAAAAATTATGTTTAAACGTACGTTCATTCGTTAAAACTATGTACTTAGTTATTGGACGACCAAATGGGAATGAGTAAAATTGTGTGATTATATTGCATTCGAACTGAAAGATGAATTCGGCTCTGATAGAAATGCAGAACCTTTACACTATGTTACTTATATAAGAAATCCTTGCGCGTAATAATGCCAGCTATACGATTATCATCATCTATAACGATTAAATGACGAAGTCCGAGCGCACGAAAGATGTTAAAGATCTTTGGAACAGAATCAAGCTAAAAGATATTGAAAAAAGATAATAATTAATAATGTAACTTGAATTAAAGTAATAATAAGTTCTGATCTAAATGATTTGAATAACTGGTCTTCAAAAATGACATGTACCTATATTTTCAACAACCAAGCCAAACTTAAAATCTTAGAGATTGGCTAAATTATTGCTTTGTATGGAAATATGGCGAAATTAAAAGCAGTGAACCTTGGAAAGAAATTGCTTCACTAACATCAAATGAATTTTTGTTTTAGATAATAGATTCTTTTAAACGGTTGCGTTAAATTTGCAGCCACTTTCGGTAACAAATATTTAACAGCCAATTAAATCGAAGAACTTGTATCTTATCAGAAATGAATAAAATTGAATGCGGTATTCACCTTTACATGTTTTTAAAAAAGATAACTAACGATGAGATTCCGAAATGCACCGTCAATAACAATAAAAAATTTAAATTGCGCATCTGGACCATGAGTGTTGTGGCACTTCAAACATCAGAAATGCTCGATAAAATCCATGATCTGGCAATGAACGAACGGAGATTAAAGGTGCATGAGATTGCTGAGTTTATGAACATGTCACGTGAACCAGTGGAAAATATTTTGCATGAATATTTGGGGACGAAATGATAACCCAGTCACTATATTCTCGAGATTTAGACAACTGGTACTACTTCCTTTTTTTAAACCTTAATGGTGGTGGCAAAAGATTTGGGTAGAATGAGTAAATTATTGTTTCAACAAACGACTTTTAGAAATTTTATTATTCAAAGAGTTTCGAAAACTTGCATGATCGTTGAACTAAGTACTAAAAGAAAATTCTCTAGCAAAATAAAATGCATTTTGAAAAAGAAAAAAAGAGTATTTTCTTGTCAAGACCAGTTCTGAACAATAGATCGTAGTAATTGAAGAGAATCAAAGATTGAAGACAAAAAATATAGAAACTAGCTGGCAATGAAAAGTAACGTGTTTTACCAAAGAGCCATTTTTTCAAGTTTGAAAACAGAAAAAAATCCGAGGGGGGCTAAATCTGGCGAAAACGCTGCGGCAGAAATTCGAAGTGACTCCTTTTAAATTACGGTATTGTATCACATAATGATGATCAATTTTTGATCGAAGTTTACAAATTCACTGAGAGTATTCACTATTGATGGCTGTCAAACAAATACTAAACAACATACCACATGAAACTTTAACTTCTTTATAAGGTTGATCTTTCTATCAGAGTCATCCTATTCCCAAATTGTTTATGTTTTCTTTGCTATTCAAAATAATATTATATATTCCATATATAATATAATACGAAATATAATATTCACACTTTATTGTGTAAAGAATATTAAAAACACATGTACTAAAAATTACATAAAGTACCTCATTGACACGCACTGGAGACGGATTCATAAACATATCCAGATTGACAGTGTAGTTAACTTTATCATTCGTCATACGCACGCTCTGAAAGATTCAATTAAATCTTCTGGTGTACTTATAATAGTATTTGAAACGTACCTCAATCGATGGATAACGGGGATAGACATCGCGAAAAGTTTGTATTGTTGTATCTGGCATCCAGAAGCGTTTCTTTTCTTCATAGAGCGATTTAAGTAATATCACAATCAATTGTGAACGTAGTATAATGCCACATACGCGTCCAGTTGCACGTTCATTCTAGAGTACAATGAAATTAGAAATATTTGTTTTTTGTAATTTTACTTAAATTTTTGCTTACCCCATGCACATCATCCACGACAGGAAATCCATTGTGATTGTAACGCTTTAGTATATCGTAAATGTATTTAGCAGCATCTCGCTTTTTAATGCATACAACGGGAAAGCTCATAATCGCTGCTGCTTTAAGACCCATGTACTGTGGCAATGGTTCCCAGGGTAACATCGGTACTTGATTTATCTTGACTTGTATATCATAAATGCCTTCGTTGAAGTAATCGCCCACCCATTTGGCGCTTATGAGTGTAATAATAAGCGGAAAGAAGAATGATGTCTCAATGCCAGTTGTTTCCATTAATATGACAGTTAAACTGATAGTCATACGTAGCACACCACCCAGATTAGCAGCGGCGCCGATCAATGCATACTTGCCGGGATTAAGAAAAACTGCTTGAGGAAAGATATAAAATAAGACTATTGCCACAAGACGACCCCAAGCGGCCCCAACCAATCCAGTTGGTATAAATACGCCAAGCGAAACGTTTAATCCAAATGTTATGCAGGAGAGCAAAAAGTATATAATGACGAACACTGTTAGTGTGAGTATTTGATGTGAACCTGTACAAAAAACGACAAAAAAAATAATAAAAACAAAAAACTATAGAAATGTTTAATTATTCTTCAACCTACCCGGTGGATCGTGAAACAATGCACGCACCGTAGCCTCTGGCGTTTGGAACCATAGTGCTGCTGCAGCGTTGTACTCATTGTCCTCACAAAATAGCTGTACTGGATAATCTGTTGGATCATTGCCCAGCGGTCGACAGTCATTGATGAAATATATCATAGTGCAGGCAAGCGTAACTCCTAGCATAGCTACTAAAACGGCTTCGCAAACTTTTGCAGCTTTCCATTTAATAAAACGACTACGAAAACGATTTATTTTCGTATTTAGCCAATTCCATGTAGCGCCAAATAAACCGCCCGATACACCAAATAACATGAATATGGGCAGTTCAAAATAATCAAACGTCAATGGCTGCTCGAATTGACCCAAATTGAAAAGACCAGTAAAGGTGAAATTCGTAGTGCCATTGTAGGCAGAGAGTACAATATTCAAAGTAAAAGAACTGATAATCGATGCTACCAATGTACGCCAAATGAGATTCTGATTCCAAAAACTGGCGGCTTCCTCCAGCGAGAAGAGCATTCCACCAATTGGCGCACCGAAGGCTGCCGAGACACCTGCTGCAGCTCCACCCAGAACAAAGTCACGTTTCTCGTGATCATCGCGAAATGCTTTGAATATACGAAAGTCCTTGATAAAAGTAGTGCTTTTACCCTGCGAGATGCCGGCAGCGACCACCGCTCCAGCGTGTATCATGGGTCCTTCCTTATTTTATTTGAATTTAAAAAAAAGCAATGATAAGAACGAAATTGTATAGATAATAGCGTATTGTCGCTACCTTTCCACCAGCTAGGCCACCCACTACAGATGTTATCACACCGACAGCTTTAACTGCAAGCGTTTTAATGCGTACTATACGCGGTACTTTCACACCATTCAGATAACTCTTGACCTGAGGTACACCACTTCCAGCTGTGATAGGCTCCACATAAGTTACCAACGTTGCACCGATAAGCACTGGTAACATGCTCAGCCCAATCCAATAGAAGAATGGCAGCACTAAATCACCGGTAAGATCTGTGGTATGCGGCACATTGGTATCCACCGCTTTAATAAGTGTAGTTGAATGTATATGATCAAATATATTGCAGATTTCAACTAATGCATCAACGTGTTACTTACATTTCTTTAGGAACTCATATTTTAGCATGGATAGCTCCTCGATAACAATATCAATAGCGCAGGCAATTAGTGCTGTTAAAATACCTATCTGTATAAAGATAATCCAACGAATTACATCCTTGCGTAGCGTGAAACGAGCGTTATTCGTTTTCCGCTGCTCCGTCTGAAAGAGATCGTTCTCACAGACATCGTAATCGAGACTCTTTGATGTGCATACAAAGAAAACAATGTAATAAAAATATTAATGAAGCATATGACTAATAAGTAGATATTGGTACAACCTCATATACGTCGATTTTACGCCCCTCGTCGATGGCTGCAGTGCGAGAGCGCGTATAGAATACTGCTTCAGTTTGTTGTTGTGCATTGTCCGGCGCATTTCCGCCACTACCGCTCACATGCAATTCCGTTGCACTTGGGACAGCTGCGCCCTTTCATAAGCAATACTAATGAGTCATAGAAAGCTTTTCGCGATGTTAACAATCAAATTCTTACATTCAAACCGGACGTCGTAGCATTGTCGTCGGATTCTACTTCCAAGTTTAAAGCGGACACGTCATCATCAGCTCCAATGACTTTGAATCCTATGTTTCCATTTAATTTCTTTTTTGGTTCCTTTTCGTTTTGTATAAACTGTGTTGTTCTCCTGCTGGTGCTTGGTCTCTCATCGAAGTGCGACTTACTTTTTGGCACTTTTGGCACGGTTGATGCAACTTCAACCGGTAGTATTTCTTCATCGCTAGATACAATTTGTTTATTATCGTCATTATCACCCCACTTTATTAGTGGTTTTTCATCGTTACGACTTTGACGGTTCATTTTGTTAATCCCCGAAAAAGTAAAGTATACATACAATCAAAACTTAATCTGCAACTGGTGCATCGCTAGCAATGTGACCGAGTGTGTAAAAAAAATAACAGACAAAGTGGGTTTAAAATTTACCAGCTGAAATTTAATAACTCATACTATATATTATTGTTTTAAACTATACTAGATCGTATAGTTTAAAACAAAGAGGCATAATTTGAATAGCTTCTTTCTTGTATCTTTGTTACCTCTGTTTGTGTTAGGGCTTCCAGGAGAATATTCCATCGAACTATTTGGTGTAATTGCCTGTGCTTGTTTTAATGAGTAGTGTCGGATCCAGGGTTGGTGGGCGGTATGTGGCTTAGGGCTATGGTGGCTCGAGCAAACCCCTCCACCTTCTGGGTTAATATTAAATTATATAGGAAAGTTTAAAAGAGGTAGCTACGAAATTAGTCTATATCGATGACTAGTTGGTATCCAACGCGTTGCTACTCTTCCCCCTCGTCCTGCTTCCCCTACCATTGCCTCCTCTATCTGATACCGTGCGATTTGCACGAAATTTCATATGTCAGCAAAAAAATCCACTGATTTGTGCATTCCAACCGGATAACGACAAGATACATGCAAATTCGCTAAAACATCGTTTGCCAATAATAGGAACAATGGGACGGAATGGTCATCACAGTCTCCCTGCACTCTGCATATAGTTTTAGAAATTGTTTTTCGACCTTCAGTAAACTTGACAAAACACTGCTATTATACTTTTATACATCTTTTCAATTGCCCGTCCCATCCGACTCAATGGAGTCCTTTAGAACTCTGGTTACGACCAAGGGAATTGTATATTCACTAACAAAAATGAGTTAGCCATTCGCTTGGCCTAAGGTTTCGCGAGTAAAAATATATAGACGATGCGTCTAAAGGGCCATGAATGCGAGTGAAACAAAAACCAGCTACATTGACTGGAATGACCACCGCTGCACTAAACTATATGTTTTGCTTCTTTACTATGTCGCTGCAGTCGAGTGTGCTCAACTTTTTATTTGAAACAAAGATTTATATGCCTAAGATACACTAAATATGGCGTTTCTAGCTTAACAATAAGAGCAACAATGTGGGGGAGTCGTGTATGGTGTTGCCAGTTATAATGGGGTTGACAAATTCATTAAATATACTTTAAATTTGGATCTGGCCAGATACGTAGGAACGAAATATAAAATGAACAAGATTTGTATAACAATACTAGATCGTATAGTTTAAATGTAGTTCTTTGGAACGTGTTTATTAACGAAAGTTAAAAAAAAATAAACAAAATTCTAGTAACTAAACTCAATTCATTGGTGTAAGCATGGAAAAACTTAAATGATTACAGCCGCAATTAAAGCACTTCGAGTATTGTTCAACAATTCCTTTTCCTTCAATACCTTTCTCCTAATAACATTAACATTGAAAAACGAATTCCGGATGTTGGAATTTAAATTTGGCAAAATCTAGCAACAAACGTTTGCTTTCGATGTGATTGCGTATATTCAATTCCTGTTGAATACTGCTCAATGTGTTACCGATTTGTTCAATGTTATGGCAAAAGTTCTCAATAGGAATAGTGTAGCCTGCGTTCGGTGATACGGGAATGGTCTGACTGGCCGTAGTGTGCGGCATATTATCTCCTCGATTAGCGCTACCATTGCTGCTACTATTGATTACATTATGCACTGTCAAGTCTAATGGATGGGGTTCACTTGGATGCTCGGTAGCCAACGATTGTTCCGGCTTAATTTGACCAGCAAGGGGAACCAGTCCAAAAGCGCGTAAAAAATTTGTCGCGTTCAGATGTACGTCAGCAATTTGAGCGCTGGCTATATTTTCGTTCTGTGAGTCTAAGATTGACGTTGACACAGCGGCAGCAGGAACAGTATTGTTGTCGGCGTTTGGGGTAAAATTTGGAGCGAGTACGATTATTTGTTTTTGCTTCGGTGGCAGTGTTGATGTTGACTTCTTATCAATTGGAACTAACGTTGGCAACTGTATAAAATATAAAAATATATTTTCATATTCCTTTTGAGTTACATTATCTATAGAATCTTACAATTTTATTAGCATTCTGCACAGTGGATTCAGCTAAAGTAGCAGCAGTAATCAAATTAACCGGGTTTGGTTTTTTAAGAATCGACTTTTGAGATGATCCCAGCAGCTTTTGCAATTTGCCAAAGTAAAACCAGCAAATGAATATATGAACATATGTATGTAAAAAGCGTAAATGAAAAAAATTTTTTGCAGATTAATGTATATACATACATACATACTCGTATATATGCATAAATAACGGTTCTTGCATGATTATCGCATCTTTCGCATACTTGCACACATAATTGCTCTAACACCGATACAATTTTTTTTTTTTGCACTTACATTTAGTTTGTCACCAACTTGCTGTTGTTGTTTTTCCTGCTTATGTCTCTTGAATACCGTTTTAATCTTTAGCTCCCTTTTCTCCTCTTCATCATCGTTTGAAGTTTTTTGCTTACGCGTTGTTGCACTTGCGCGCGTACGTAGTCGATCACGGCGCTCTAAAATCGCCTTCACCTTCATCTCATGCAATTTGCCCAACAGAGATGAATGACGGCGCTAATGCGTTTAGAATTTTAATGTAGTTTTAAAAGTTTATACGAATTACCGTAGTAATCATAAGCACATGCTATTTAATACATATGTATCTATATACATACATACCTTAATATGCATGTGAAAATTGCCGGTCGACCGTACGCTACCACGATACACACGATCCGGCGGACAATTGCAACATTTCACTGTTACATTTTCGCCATTGCGCGTTAGAATCTGATAGAGCTCGCCGTTTAGAATGTACGGAGTATGTAGAATTTTTTTTACGTCCGACTTAGATCCTTCGAAATGTTTAGTTTTAGTTGGCATTGTCTAAACGCTTTCGTGTTAACTTGCCGAAAATCAAAACGCAACTGTCAGCAATTATGTACACCCAGTATTTAATTTTTTTTCCCCGAAGTAGAACGAATAGAAGCGACAACTACGATGTAGATAGGAGGACTTTTTGTGAATTTTTACGTTTCGCGATAGAGTTGTCTTTGCGTGCTGCACAGAATGCACTAATTTAAAATTTTAGTTAATTGCGAACTAAAATTGAATATAAAGGCCCGTCCGCGCACCCCCAAACAATGAAAAATTTGCAGTGCTACCAGTTGTAGGGCAAAGCTAACGTTTTTGAAGAAAAAGAAATATTTATTTTTATAATTATTTTAAAATGGAAAGGTATGATAGATCCTTCATTTTAGCGCTAATTCGTGGCAGAATATGGAGTGTTTTTTATGAAAACGCCAAAATAGTGGAAACTACATTGAAATATTGGAGTTAATTTCGGAAAAAGATCAATTTCTTGCCAGCTATTTCACAGATACATGGGAAGCGGTTTTTTTAATTTCGATATTTGTCTTCTATAAAGCTTTTTAACATTGATACCCAAAGATGGCAGCAGCTCTTGTTAAGTATTTGTAATAGACAATAGATATTAAAAACTGCCGATAAGAGTCGAATGACAATGCGCCGGATATGTCCAGAAAGTATTAAGGTATCCAAACTTTGACACTGTGTTTCAAGGCTTACGATTTCGTTGTTTCTTTCTGCACACATTTTTTATTTGTTCGGAAAAACAGCTGATTGTACATATTCAGCTGCTGTCCATTTTTTCGAGTTTGTACAACAGTTTTTCTTTTTTTTTTCACTGCATCCAAAGCTCGATAACAAATTATAAATGAGAAAGTTTCTCGCGGTTATCAAAATCAAGAAGCATTGATTAAGATCCAGCAAAACACCATTGTGCAAAATGAAGCTTTAGGACTTCTTAAAAAAATGGCTCATCTAGAGACTGCAGTTTACACAGAAATCTGACACAACATCCTTGAGAAATTCGATGTCACCTACTATTAAGTAATAAAACTATTTAAAATCTTTTACTGAATCGAAAAGAAAATCTATCAAAATCTATGAAAATAAGGGTAATAAATTGGAAATGCCCATGATGGTGGCTATTTGCAATGGAGAAAGATCGTTCTGAAAATTGAAACTCATCAAAAACAGTTTTCGCACGAGTTCATGACAGGCTCGACTTACAAATCTGATAGTTTTGAGTACTGAAAGCGATATTCTCCGCAGTTTATCTTTTGATGATCTTATTGATATGATCGCTTACAAAAAATCGTTAAAAGTTCATTAATCGTGATCTCTAATATAATATAAACCAAATAAAATCTTAAAAATTTGTTGTTTAATGTTCTATCACTTGTCGCTTAACGTTTGAAAAGGGATCGCAATCATATTCCCTAACTTAGAATCCCCACAAACCTTAACTTTAAAGCTAGGCGGTTTCATTTCACTGAAACGCGGAGTGCCCGGTTGAAGATTTTAGTGGTTGCAAGATTCATGGGTACAATTCGGAAAAATATAATGTAATAAAACGTTTTGGCTTTGAAAATAAAAAGAAAATTAAAATAAACCCTCTACAATCATTGTATACAACTTGGCCGAAGTCGCCACCCTTAATTTCGTTTCATTGTCCTGCGATTCTAATGTTACAAGCATTTGCTTTAGCTTACGTGAGTAATATTTCGCTAACTGGTCCAAAGTCTTCTTGCATCAAATGCGTTTATGTATAAATTTGAACCAGCTTGCCCAATTTCTACTCCTTGCGTAGCAAGGATATTAGTTTTTCTAAGAAATGGGAAACCGGCAAAAACATATTTGCGCCCATTTTTTATTGTCATTTTTTAGTATTTTGGATGTCGCAGTCGACTTTGTCGATTATTTGAATCATCGAAGTCGTCATTTACTATATTTGCTTATCGAAATCGAATATTTTGTATATCGGTTGAGGCACGTTGTTGTAAATATATTAAATAGATGAGTTATAAATACATATATTAAAATTATAATGGAGTATATTCTCAAAGTTGTCGAATAACTAACTACATTGCAATTGCATTGAAAACAAATAGATACACGGCTACAGCAAGGAGTGTGAACAGAACGTAGCACATAACGCCAACTACGAAGTAGTCATTGCCTTTTTTTGAGACAAAAACTAATCATGTCCAATAAAAAAGTAGATGCTGAGCCCAACATTTTGATAACAGGTAAGAGCATTTAAATAATGACAACTATTTATTCTAAACTATCTGCACTGAATTCACTAGGCACACCAGGTGCCGGTAAATCATATCTCTGCACAAGACTTGCTGAACAATTGAAATTCAAATGGCAAGATTGCTCAAATTTGGCTAAAGAACATGAGCTCACTGAGGGCTATGATGTGGTACTCGACTGTCCTATACTCGATGAGGATAAGGTAAGTAAGAAAACATTTGTATAATTGCAGTTCTTTATTTTTTCGAATATCATTTCCATGTGCCACAGCTAATGGACTACTTGGAGCCCATCATGCAGCAGGGCGGAAATATTGTTGAATATCATGGCTGCGACTTTTTTCCGGAGCGTTGGTTTCAGGCCGTTTTTGTAGTCACTTGTTCCAACACTACGCTCTTTGATCGGCTGAAATCACGCAACTATAATGAGAAGAAAGTAAAGTCTAATCTGGAATGCGAAATATTTGGTACGCTGCTGGAGGAAGCTCGGCAATCATACAAACCAGAAATTGTATTTGAGCTGTGCGGCGAGACCAAGCAAGATGCAGATAAAAGTCTGAAGACAGTAAAAAAATGGTACAGAGAATGGAAAAGTAAATAGTCGATCATAAAATCTGTATAGTTTCATTTATTTAATACTAATAATTATTATTACAGTTGAAAATTAAATGCGTGTCATTTTAAAACGCAGCGGTCCCTCGGGCGCATACATAAATGTAACAGCATAGTTCAACGGCGCATGATTATACTCCAGTTTATAGTTACGCAGTAGCTGTGAAATAATATATAATATGATATATTCAATTCGTACATTACTATACAAAATTACCTTTGCTAGTAGTATTTGCATTTCCAAATCTGCAAAGCGTCGTCCAAGACACATTCTTGCACCATAACCATACGGTAGCGAAGCAAATGGATGTAATTTGCCTGAAAAGCCACCTTGCTGTGCTTTTAGCCAACGTTCGGGTCGAAAAGTGGCAGCATCTGTGACATATTCTTCCATATTGCCGGTAACAATCGTTGGAAAAACCGCCTGTACGCCTTTAGGTACCTGATAACCGCAGATAACGCTGTCCTCCTGTAATGTTCGTCCGTTACCAATGACAGTGCTGTACATACGAAAGACTTCCTTAATAAAAGCTTTTAGATAGTGCATTTGATCAAGTAGCTTTATGGATAATGGCATTTTTGGATCAGGTAGTAGACGCTTTAACTCCTCGTGTATTTTTTGTTGCTCTTCGGGACGTGTAGCCAACTGATACAACATTGAACAGACAGCCATGGATATCTATTTATGTACACGCAGGGAAGTGGCAATAAATAATATGTATCAGCCGTGCTTCCATTTTCATTTTCGCGTTTTGCGATTTCATGCGCCAGTGTATCATGTTACCTTTGAATCTTACTTCAAAACTTAACCAAGTTTCACCGAAAGTGACGACAAACTCAATGAAATTTAAAAAATTTTATTGAATCTTACTGAAAACGCAAGCGTGAAAATGGGAGCACGAAAGTATGTACAAATATGGCTATATAAATTTATGCACACTACATACCGTATCAATGCCTACTAAAATTAAATCCAACGCCATTATAGTAGCAATTTTTTCATTTTTCTCAGACAAGATGACTTTTTCCAGCAGCGATGGCTCACTACCGTTACGCTGCCTATCATCTGTTATTTTAAGACGTTCTGTTGCGCTACCAATGTACTTCATGCAAATGCTAAGCAAATGAAACATTTTACATCATTTTAGAAAACTACCAAATTTAAATACCTACTCCACAAAAAAGTTCATGTTCTTCACATAACGCGTCCAAAGTGGCGTTGGAAAGTAGCGCCAATAGGGTGCCTTCAGTTCTAGCTAATTATTTGGAATGCATAAAATTAATTCTAAGAACATTTTTATTAATGTCACACTTACTGTGGCTACATTGCGCAGTGCATATTTTGCGGCATCGATTATCTGCTGTGGTTCTGAATTGGGTTTCAAATTCGGTACCAGGCAACCCAAGCGTGTATCCAATGCAACGTGCCCAATGCCTAGACGAAAATTCAAAAAAGAGACGTTAGTTATTCTATAACATTTCGCTTAAATACATCATACATTCCAGCGACCATTTATGTATCTCATTATCGAAATCCTCCGGGAGTTCTGAATGTTCATCGCACAACTGTTCGCAGCGCTGTAGAAAATCATCAGTTATGCATTCGAGAGGTTGCAGGTAGCGTCTTATTGTGGAGAGCTGTAGTACAGGTTTTTGTACTAGTGAACGAAATTGACGCCAAGGTTCGCCGTGTCTAAGTATAGGTATGTACATATGTATGTACATATACATGTACATACAATAAAAATACATTATAAGATTTTGACTATACTTTTTGTATTTTGGTATGCTGAATTCGAATCCGGAGTCTATATTGCTCTTTGACCTATTTGCTTTCTGTTTTTGGTGAAAAATAAACAAAAATTTTAAATATATCTGGAGTCTCATAGAGCATTTCTAACTCCGGATTCCAATTAAGCTCGTTACAATATATAGAGAAATATTGAAATAAAACTTAGAGAGGCCAATTCGGAGTCTTCATTTGAATTCAACACGTAAAAATAGAATAAATGTAGAGCAAAGATGTACTAGTTGAAAGTAAACTCCACTTTTTATTCGTAGGTCAGTATTATCAAATGTAGCCGACCTTATAACACTTACACGCCTACAACGCCTCCGAGCTCACCAAAGAAATCTTTACGCACTACACTTTTGTATTTTACCAAACTTGGCATCGATGGACGGAATGGTGTTGCGCCTTCGCTACGATAGCACTACAAATATTAAATAAAAAATGATGACCTGTAGTTATACAAAATTAAACGCATACATCACGCGGAAATAACTCATTAGAGACTACAATATGCAGTTTTTCAATTTGTTTATTTTATGGTAGTTGGAATTTTGCGAGAATGTTGTTAACCGGTAGTCAGTCAAGCAAGTTGCATGCTATACTCGTTAATTTCAAAGAATTTTCGACGCATATGTACATATGTATTTTGTTTGCACCAACAATTTGCATTAATTAATTTTAATTTGTTGTATTTCCAGTTCTGGATTCTAAATAATGTATTACCTTTTCGATTACGTCAGCATCGTAGATAAACAGCAAATCCGGACGTCCAATCAAACCACCAAAGCGTACAATTCGACCGTAACTTGTGTGCAGTAAAGATGAGATTTTGGCAACATCTGATATGGTATATTGTCCAATAATAGGCATTAATCTTTAAATTAAAATGAAAGCAAACAATTTTCATATACGTATTCGAAACATTATACTGTGGACACTCGCAATTCTTAAATAGTTTGTTCTTAGGCTACTTAAGATAGTTGTACGGTTTGTAAAATCGACGTAAAGTAAGTAAGAATGGAGGATTCATGCGCACACGACTACGAATTGTACTGCACCCTTGCTAATGTAGACCTACGCAATCTTTATAATTTTAAATCGGAAAAAAAAATAAAATGAAAAGGGTTAACTTCGGTTAAACCGAAGCTCTAAAATTTATTCAATTCACACGAAATTTTAAATCGTATTGTAAAACATAAACGTGGGTGTTTAAAAAGGGGCTACCATCTATAAGATGCCAACATATCGAATTGAAAGTTGATATTGACGTCAAATAGTGGGCTTAAAATGCCCATTTGTATATGTATATGAAGGGGCTGTCCATAAACTCGCATTTCAACTTAATATTGACTGTAACAAATAAGGTTTTCATACAAAAACACAAAAGTGGGAAGTGGGTTTGTATGGGGGCTATCTCAAAAAGTGAGCGTGGCGGACCAATCTTGACATAAAATGTAGTCCCCAAAAAATGCGCAACAACATACATGGCTAGATCGACTCGTCTCGTCGAACTGATCAAGAATATATGTATGTATATACTTTATGGGGTCTACGATGCCTCCTTTAATTGGTTACAAACTTTCAAGGAACTGTTAATACTATTCAAACTCTGTGTGAATAGTATAAAAAACTTTTTTTTTTATTAAAAAAAAAAGTAAAAATTAAATTAACTAATTAAAAAGAAAAATAAAACCAGTAAAGAAAACAAAATTTATTAAAAGACATCTGTGTATGGTCCTGAGATTTGTTGTCTCAAATATCCAGACGAACATAGCTAAATTGGTTCAGTTTCTCTGCATCGAAATTTATATACTTTATAGGGTGTGTCACGCCTCCTCCTGCCTGTTACATACATTTGCACAAACTTTTATTATATGTTTAAAATATTTTAAAAATATGTTACCTACATTTCGTTTCTTACACATAAATATGAAAACTTATTATTCATTTGATTTTGAACAAAGCTATATCCGATTGGCAGTTAAATCTGCATTCTGCTCCTTCCACGCTGCTCATAAAGTATATTCTTGATCAACATCGAAAACCGAGTCGATTTAGTTCTGTCTGTCTTTCTATAACTTGGACAGTTAAATTCTACATAACCATAAAAAAGTTTGTTTTCTTTTTATGCTCTTCACATAGAGTGTGAGTAGTATTATAATTTAGTCCCAATGTTTGCAACGCCTTAAAGGAAGCATAGGAAACCCCGTAAAGTATAAATATTCGTGATAAGCGATCCTCCCAGCCCTACCCCCTCAATGTTTTAAATATTGGTTTGAAAGTTTTTATGGAGACTAGCTAGAAGCAACTGAACTTCAAACATGACCGAGATTTATTCACTAGTAGGTATAGTTCTCATATAAAAATTAGAAATTATTTTTAAATTAATAATTGTTTTGAAATTGATCAACTACATACAAGAGGTGAATATAAATTATAGTAGCAGATATTGTATAAGGTGTATACTTATACAGGGTGTCACTTACGTTTAAAGCAACAGCACGCTTCCGAATCGAAAGGTCCGGGTTGTCACGAACAGACTGAGTAACACTGTCTACGTTTACGAACGTTCTCGAAGACCTTGGACTCCCGGATTTTGATTTTTCCAGCGTTGAACCGGTCTCTTCAAACTTCTTGACCCATTTTCCAATGAGTCGAGGGCTTGGCGCATCATTTAAATGACGAACATGTCGAATACTGCAGAATTTTCTACGCGTTACAGTCGCTGAATTACAGTTTTTGTAAAACTCACGTACGCACAGTTCGCTCCCGAGAAACGCTTCATAGCGACTAAATTCCCAAAAGCTAGGCTACCAATTGACATACAACCGCACCCCTCGGAATAGTTGCGTTCACGCAATTAGCAAATCAAATGTGAACTTTCTGTGAGGCATCGATTGCTCAACTGTCTAGCGTGAAACAATCCAGGCGAGAGTCAACCGCGGCTCTAACTACAATTTAATTAATTTTTAAAATGATTATTTCTAATTATTTTATGAGCAACAAAACTATAAAAAATGCAAAATTCGTGCCAAATACATATATGAATAAATTTGCAGTTTATTCATAAGTTAAAGTTTATTAAAGTCAATACTGTGATCGATACAAATATTTTAGGTACCGAAATAACTTGATATGAAAAAAAGGTGTCAAACAACAATCAAAAATTTTAGGCACGAACTGTTTTTCATCGAGTACTCAGATAACAAAAATGTTTGCTGCCAAAAATACTTCATACTCTCAAAAAACAGGTGACAATGAGTGTAACCTTTTGCATTTCCGTCAGAAAAAAACTAAAGAAAAACCAATATGTGTGGACTTTTCACCTAATAAATATCTGATCTGAATATCATGTTAATTTGTGAACAATATTTTTTGTTTGTTTGACATAGCAGTAATAATTTACAATTCCGGTAGGAAAAATGTTCATCGATCTCAGTATTGAGCTTAACGATCAAACAAATAAAAGTTTGTTTAAAAACTTTTCAAAACACACAACAGCAAATACAACTTTTCAAAACTTAAAAAAATTGTCTGAAAATTCGCAAATCTTAATTGTCCTTAAGTTTTCTTGACAATTAATCCAAATAATAAATTATATGCACATATGTGCACAAAAGTGTATGAAACTTTTACAAATATGTATATGCAAACTTCTCGTAATAACTTCAGTTACATCAATACATTAAATAAAAATTACACAACCTGGGCCAATTGATTGACATTGACATTTATTAGCTATGTATGTATGTATGTATGTATGTATGCATTCTGCGTACGAATTTGTAAAATACACATCAAATACTATAAAAATATTCTTCAAGTGCAGTGCAAAAAAAAAACATTTTTTTGCCATAAACATTATCAATGGATGGATGATAATAGAGCATCATTATCGTATCGTATCACATCGCATGCTGGCGCTCTAACAAGACATTGTTCATTTTCAATGACCTTGAACGTAAAATTTGTGTTAAATGAACGCTAATGAATACATACATAGTATAACGATGACGCCGCTTAACTACTATTACTAGCACTAATGTTAAGCTATGTTTGAGGCGTCCATAATTGGAGGAGTGACAGTGATTTGGTATAGCGCCACGACGTCGTGACGACTAGCTACATATGTATTACTTTTGTATATGAATTAAATTAAAGTTTTCAGTAGAATAGAATAAAAATGAAGCAAACTAAAATACATTTACACAAATACATTCATCCGAGACAGTTAAGCGTAAATAAACTAAAAACTATTGAAATATCGTAAATAAATGTCAATAAACACACAGGCTTAACTGGGTCAAGAGTAGCGTGGAATGGAACATTTAAAGATAACAAAAAAAAAAAAAAAAAAAATGAAGACCAAAAGAAGGAGAATGTTTCAACTGAAAAAATAAATACTATTTTTTGGTGGAATTTCTTTGTTCATGAACATTTCGAAAAGTATTTCTGATAAAAGAACTTCGTGAGAGAAAAAGAGCAACGGTCTTCCAAAAACATATTGTACACAACTGCATCTTAATAAAAAACTTAGATGGCGTCAAAATTGGAAGAAATAAAAATCATCCCATTGCACTTCGGTACAAAGCCTGGAGTAATTGGTGGATGGATAAGATAGGAGACACTAGTGCAATAATTGTAAAAGTAGTAAAAGGAAGTAACAAGGTAACCGAAGGGGAACTACCATTAGCACCCTTCACAATCACTTTCATCAATTTGTATAGCAGCTGTAAGTATCTCATTCCAATTTTTAGTACGAGTATATTATGTAAGGAAATCAAGAAGAAAAAAATGCTAGCTCCAATAAAAAAATTAAATTTTCAGTTTGTACAAGTATACCTGGATTTAAACCAAAGCCAAATATTTTAGTGAATTGATATAAAGAAATCGTAGTTTCTAACTTTAATAATAAAAGAAAACTAGAGATTCGATTTAGAATAGTGTTAAATGTTTTTTGGGTATGCACTAGAAAAAAATTGACACTTTATGATTTTAACTGCCAAGGCGTTACTAGAGAGTTGTGTTCTCATAGACATTGTTATTCAGTTAAGTAATATTAATGCAATCGAAGAATAAATACAGAATAATCGAAATGTTTAAAAAAATAACAAGAAAAAACTTTAGCTTCGGTGGATTCGCAGCTCTAATACTCTTCACAATTGCTCTTTTCGATTTTCGCCTTTTTGGCGGTGTTGGATGGGATAGAGGTTGTGAATAATTTTGTTGCGCATGAAATGGTTAGCAAGAAAGAAATTAAAATGTAAAGAAATTTTGGCTGATATAAGTAGTCAAGATTCACCTTTTGTATTGTAGATTAATTTCAAAACAATTATTATTTTAAAAATAATTGATTTATTTCAAACATGTTCGATAAAACAAAATAAATACAAAGTGTTATTGTAAAGTAGCTATACCTTCTAGTTGATAAATCGCGGGTATATGTGAACTTCAAAGATTGGCGGAAAAAAAGTCCTGACAAACTCATAGACATAGAAACAGACGGGCATGGCTAGAACGAATCGTTTTGTCCTTTAAGGCGTTGCAAATATTATGAGTAAATTATAATAAAATTCAAACTCTGTGGGTTGGGATAACACAGTAGTAGAGTTGAGGCCGACACTCGACTAAAAAAAAAACGTATTATTTTTTTGAAAATGAATCAAAAAAAAAAATGTTTGTATGTATGAGCAATATTCTAATGTGATTCGTTCTAGACAAGTTACATTGACACCATATTTGGTATTCAAATTTCAAATACAAAATATAATTCATTTCATATACTTTCTCTATCTGGTTAAATTTTAGGAGCGTCTAAATCTCCAAATTAAGTGGCAATATCTTCAAGATGTACGAATTCATACGGAGCTGGCAATATCGAATAGGCTGTTGATACTGGTCAATAATATATGTAAATACTCTAAAGAGTCTGCATTGTTACTTTTTGGCTGTGACTTATAATTTTTACAACTCATCTCTATAAAAAGAGTAATTTTCGCATGTCTGGCACTCCCAAAAACGCGACAACATTTGCTCATTCCAGCATTATTAGCTTTGTTTTTTTTTTCTCGCGCAGCTATTGAGCTTATTATAAACTACACGCATAGACTATGTACATGCATATTTTTGTATTTGTAAAATGCATTAATTAAGCTCACAAAAACATACACACAATTAAATTATCTATATACTCGTACATAAGTATATGTACCTATTTTATACGCCACTATAAATGCTTTGAGGCATTCATTGAAAAACTGAAAGAAAAAGCGAATTAAAGCAGTAAAACCGTCGAGAGAAAGCCAGTTTGTCACTTAAGTCTTTTAGTCCGTTGCCTGACCATAAAAAAATTCAACAAATTTAAAAAAAAAATTTAATACCTCCACGTGTTTCCGAGTATTGGTATAGGCTTCGGTCCGGGTATCTCACTGTAAGGTAATGCATTCTGCCACTCGGCTGTTCCATGAATGCCTGCTAAAGTCGTCGTCGTCGTCGATTCGCCGTCCAAATGTGGATAACTTGTTGTGGCAGTGGCGGTTGCTGTGGCACTTGAATTTTCTCGCCGCTTTTGCACCTTGGTTCTATTTGGCAAAAGTTGCCTTATGACAATTGTGGCATTTGAAGTTGCTGCGACAGTTGTAGTTGTTGCCGTTGTGGTACGTAACAAATTGTATGACATTTTCCACTTGTTTGGTAATCTTCAAGTTGTAATTGTACAATAATATTTTTTTTTGTTTTCGAATAATATTTACTGCACATAAAATATTCAAATCAGGTTTCACTTTTCGTTTGATTTCTTTTATGTCGATTGATTTACGTGTTGACACTCTGACGCACACAATTTTACAATAAACACTTTTTTCGGTTTTCGATGCAATATGCGATGCGCCGTCCTATTCTTCGTACAACCGTGTTTCACGAATGCTACGCAAATACTGGATTGGATTGATCAGTTTAGACTTCACTGCACTTTAAACACACTCGAACGGTTTCCGTTCCACTATTTATTTTGTCGTTCTCTTTATGTTTTCGAAGAGCAGGTAAGACGTCATTGAAGCCCCAGTAGAGAATGGTATGCTTACACAATTTATGCTATGGAATACATTACTATAAACAGCAAAGGCCCGTGATTTTATCCACAAGAAATTAAGATACAACAAATGTTAAATAGTATTATAGGTATAGTATTTCGTTCTTAGCGTCAATATAAAACTTTTTTCATGTCAAATGTCAAAAATATTTTGTGTTAATGAGCCTCTACGTCATTAAAGAATGCTGCTGTTAAGTTTAAAGCTAATTAAGCTTCAGTGTTATACGAAATATACTGTTGGACTATGAAGACTATTATTTGTTTAATTTAACGGGTGTTACACACTCTACAGATTTCGGCTTCGGTTGCTTTACAAATCGCTTGACTGACTTAGCGGTTCGACTGCATCTAAAGTGTTGTCAGGACTCAAAAATAATAGTTTGTAAATTATTTATTCTCGTCTCTATTTTCAGAAGAAGAAGGAGAACAGCGGAAGCTTCTTAAAAACATATCCGATCCTTCGGACTTTTATTAGAAAACATTATATTTTGCTGCTGGTTCCCTGCGGATGTTGTCGACAAATAATAATAAAAAAACATTACATTATTTCATCAGTTTCCGTAAAAAGGCGAACATTTAACCGTAGTATATAATTGTAATCAAAATGATTAGTGTAAAAGCTGGCGGTGACATCGCTTTATTTTTTAAACTTAAATTTTGGCTACAGATGACGGGGCGAGCGCATTTATGGCGCCTTGGATAACAAATCTCATAAGTCGTTCTTGTTGTTTATTTGAAAATTTTACACTGGTTGAACTTGCGTATATCCTTATCAGTACAGGTCCAGGCAAAGTATTGAACAACCAGTTTCTTGGTCTCTTCACTCTTGGTATCCAGTTTCTTCCAGTCATAGACTTCATAATCGATCTGCCAATCGGGCGACAATGGGAAAGCCAGCTCCTGGCCGCGCCATACCCACACACCAGAAATAGTGCTGTTGTTGTCCTCTCTGAAAACCTGGGTCAGTTCGTGGTTGTATTTGTATACACCAAACCAGATGGAGTAGTTTTCGGCATCAAACTTCTCCCAGAAATACGGACGACACATAAGGCCCAATTCGAATTGGGAATCTTTTCAATATCATAGCTATTCCTCTTCCTCAATTAAGTATTCACTATTTTCAAACGTCGACTTGCCAACTCACAGCATTCTTATTCATGCGTCAGACTTTTGGTATAAATAAACATTAAAAATGCAATTAAATGATATTAAACATAAGGTGATGAACTATTCAATAAAACATTATGTACGACTAATTATGAATACAATTTGAAACAAGTTTGCATCCCCATTATTTGATTGTTGATAATGTACTCGAAAAGTCATAATAAGCCTAGTCACAATGTTGTCTAATCAAAAAAAAAAAAAAATGGTTGTCTGTAAAGTCGGTTTACGGACGATAATTTTACGTGATAACGTCATAAGAAAACATTGATGGAAAATTGCATACTTTTGTGAATTGAATTCTAATGTAATTCCAATAATTCAATCAGTACACAAACAACTTGTCATATAAAAGAGTTTCGTTACCAACAACAAAGAGTGAAATATACGCTCTCTCTCTCTTCGCCTGACCACCAGCAACTTTAAAAGCCTTTTGTTGTTGTTTTTGGTACTCAAAATGCAAAACTGTTATTGTCGTCTTCCTTGATCTATGGTGTGCGTGCTTTGTTTACTTTGTACATGTATTTTATTTGAAACAACCTTTATTATACACTTACAATGTTATAATTCATACATTCTACCAAGTGCATACCGCACCCCACCGCGCGGTAGATAACACTAATTCACAAACGCACACACACACATAACTACAGCTTTCAACAAGCCAATGCACGCTGGTATGTCTATCGCTTGCTTGTTCAGGCGGAACGACACAATCGTCACAATCGTCGTGTCGTAACGGTAAACGGAACGCTAAACCAACCGATTTAATAGACGTTATCACGTCAAAAAAATATGTATTGGTTTTAATAAATATTCACACATACTCATTTTATGTTAGTTAATAAAACTGCGCACTGTTACTCTGCTTAGAGAGCTGCTAAAATGGTTCGTATTGCATTCAATTTCCTATTGGGTGTATTGTGAAACGCTCATATACGCTCTCTGAAATAGTTTAAATGGAAAAAAAATATATATATGTATATATATGTATATATATGTATATATATTTATATATATATATATATATATATATATATATATATATATATATATATATATTTTATATATATATATATATATATATATATATATATATATATATATATATATATATATATATATATATATATTTTTATATATATATATATATATATATATATATATATATATCTCTCTCTCTCTCTCTCTCTCTCTCTCTCTCTCTCTCTCTCTCTCTATATATATATATATATATATATATATATATATATATATTATATATATATATATATATATATATATATATATATATATATATATATATATATATATATATATATATATATATATATATATATATATATATATATATATATATATATATATATATATATATAAATTGTTATTAAAGTAAAAAAAAGTCAGAGTTGCACACGACTATGTAGTACATCTTTTTGTGGTAATTTTACAATTATCATATTTTCAATAATTGTTGATAAATTTACGACTATTTTCACGACTTACCTATATGTTTATCATTTTTTCCACTCTATATCATAATTTTCATTTTTTCGACTTTTATTCAGCATATAAATCCTACTTCCCAGTTCGATCACCCAATAAATATATTTCATCTATATTAGTTGTAGGACCGATCTCATGACATAGAAATACATTATAGAATACGAATTGCCAAGATGTGCTATTGGCGGAATAATATTGAGTAGTGCATGTCACAACTTCACAATTGTAATAAATCCATTTCGAGTAGCACTGCAGTATAATTCGATTTTTGTTTTGTTAACGGACACTTTTTTGTCTGTTAATTTTGAAAATCGATTATGTTGGTCTTATGTGTCGGTCAGCTACAAAATGCTGAAGAGGTCCATTCATTTGCATATATGTAAACGCATTAAAATTTTAAATTAGAAGAAACAATTTATTGAGAGTGAGCGTCGCCGCTGTTGAAAAATACGAGCCAATCAATGAATATAATGTGAGAGCGTGAAAAATAAGAGCTATAAAGATATGGGCAAGTCATGAGAATGGGCTTTAGAGCTGTCAACTTAACTACATAATACGGTACGAAAAAAAAGAAACAAACAAAATTATATTTCTTATTACCTTTTTAGCACCATGGAACGAAAAAGTACCTATTATTTTATATTTTGTTTTCAGAACAAACCGGTACATTTAGTTTGTATTTAAGGTATACAATTTCAAAAGTAAAAGTTCCTTTTTACCCTGCTAGGAAAGTGTTGATATTTCGATAAAGAAAACTATCGATAGTGCTAAAAGATATTCGATAGTGCCAAAACAAAAGTATCGATACTATCGAAAGTTCTATCGATATTTCTTCACCTCTACACATCGTACTGTCAACTTCGCAGTCGTGTCGTCGTCAATTGCTCAGTGTGGATGCTCGCGTGGATGTAGTTATTTTCATTTTCTTATGAATCTGTAATATTTTTCACGAAAAAAAAAACGAGTAAATTAATTTTCAATTAATATCGGAAGTATTAAGAAGTAAGCGATTTCCAATAAATAAGACTTAAATAAGATTACGTAGTTTTCTGTCACATGTGGTAAAAATTGCAAAAAAAAGGACAGTAAAGCATACGGAAAGTTTTCTGGTTTTTTTTTTCTATTTATTTATTTTTTTTTTTATGTACTTTTCTCTTTTGCCTTGCACGGAGGAACTACATTCATTCGTACATATGTATGTATATGTAACGCGCTAATTAAATTTCAAAAGAAATTTGGTAGAGTAGCATTCTCATTTGTTCATTCCACAAAAAAAAAAATTGCGTACGGTAAATTTGCAACATTGTCAAATATTCAACGTAATTCCACCATCTTTGATTGTGGGTCAAATTGTTGACGACGACGACAGAGACGATTGGATGGTGGCGCGTGCAGGTGGAGAGAAGAAAAGTACGACGACGACCACTACGGAGACTTAGATGCGGATTGCGAGTGCGGCTGCAGAGAGCATCGTAATTCTCTTTCTACACACATTTATCTTCAACAATAGCAAACGTAAGTAGAATGGAATTTCATTTTATTATATTCAAAAAATAAAGTAATTGTTTGTAACAAGTTTATACCCTACGCACAATTAGATGTGAAAGATAAAACGCATATTTTTCTATTTTGCATTTGGTGTTAGGGGCTTAACAGTTGGTCGCGTGTTAAATGGAAAAACTTTGTACATTCTTTAACAGCAAAAACCAACTTTCATGGTTTATAAAATGATTAAAATATTAAATTCCTATTGTCACTTGTTTTGGTAATAACAGAATACATTTTTTACATATTTTTTACAGTCTAAACTTTTTTTCCAACGCAAGATAACCCTTACCAAGATTTTATATATCATTTTTTACTTTTCAGATAATTTTTTTAAACAATATCAACAATCAATCAGCCACACAAATAGAAATTTTTCGGACTCGGGGGACAGACCATGTTTTTTATATGCGTTAGTGTCGTTGATCTGGTCGTGGGGTGGTCAGGCCTAAGGTGATGGGGTAAAATGGACTTCGGTTTCAGCTCCACCACAAACATATGTATAAAAATATTAAATAAACATGTTCTGATCCCTGGGTTAGAATTTTTTTTTGGTATTTCTGTGTTATCAGTTATGATAATTCGCTACAAACGGTTATATGTGTTGACCTCTCTCTATCTCTCTAATCAAATTGTATTGTTCGCAAAACACCATATTATCCGATTTGGAATACGGTTAGGGCAGTGGTAACCGGTGGAACTTGCGGTAGTTGCAGTTGTTGCATGGGTTGACACTATTGAACGAGTACAGTACTCGTAGTTTCGTAAATAGAGTCGCACTAATTCGCGTTGTGAACAGTTAGATCCATCGCATTAAAATGTTCTTGTTTGTTAAGCATACTTCCTTGTTTGTTCGATGATCAATTATACAACTTTTGCATCGAAAAATATTTAAAAACAATCGAATGGAAAGCCAAAGAAATAGTAAAAACATTTTAACATTATGATTACCATTTAATGACAATTTATTTAAATCGAACATCAAATTTTCAATTAAATGGTTTTTAATTATTCAAATTTTAAGAAATATTGGCAAAGTTATAAAATTTACAATAGAATAAAATTTTAATTTAGCTTTTTATTTTTGGAACGGTGAATAATGATTGATGAGATCTTACGTTTATTCACCGAATCATCTGTGTCACTCTTAAATGACTACCGTATTTCGCTAGCATTATAACATCATTATTTTCTTAATTTACGATTATCGTTGCTACGTTAATCAAGATTTTCTGGAAAGAAACCTAAATTGCATTGCAGACAATGAATTTTTGTAGATATGTTCCATTCCATTTTTCTATAAGCGTTCAGAAATTCATTTAACACCTCAACGAAGTTAGCGCTGCATTTGATTACAAAAATTTCTCGCGCAAATGAAACTCAGCCCTGCTTTTTTCTACTTGATTTAATTTTTCCAAATAAAGAATAATGGTCTTCTCTAATGGAATTTTAAGAACAATAGGTTTTCCTATTTAAGTTGAAAACTTTTTCCCTCCGATATGAATGTCGCATGTTTATTAAAAATCAAAGTCTTTGAGTTTCTTACAATAAGTCTTGTAACTCATGTGAAGGGTATACACATTTCGATTCTAACGAAATTATTGCCTAATTTTAAAGTTTCTTTACATTTCTAGCACATTTCGCTATAATCAAATTATCGATTGAGAACAAACGGTTTTATTCTTTTCATTTCTTCTGTTTTGTTTATTTGCTGCTCCACATATAGAGCAACAGCACAGAAAATAGACCAGAGTCCATTATGACTGAGGGAATTAAGCTGTACGTGACTAATGTAGACCACATTGGACCATATTTGAAAGTAACCGGGCAGCTGAATCGCAATGCGGTGAGCATTGTGCACAAAAGAATACAACAGCTGTTACCTCTATGTTTCGAGATCGGTACAACATGGACACTGCAGCGTCAACAGGCATTGCTGCAGCCGGGCACCTTGTGTTTGTACAAGCGCATAAATGGAGCCGCACCCTCTGATTGGGAATATATGCGTGCTAGTGTGATCAATGCCACATGTGGTATTGCACAACAAACAACGCCATTGGCCGGAAGTATGGCAACGCCTGAGATGCGCGTTCATGTGAATTTTCTTGATTTCGGTTATAAGACAACTGTTAACTGCCGTGAGGTGAGTATAATTTAATTTATATACCAAGTGCGTATGCGTACATATTTACATGATTTTATATTTCTATATATTTATGATCTCAATTTCAGTTGCTATTTCCTAAGCAACCTCATTTGATATATAATATTCCGATGCTGTGCACAAACTGTATAGTTCTGGGTATATGTTCGGAATGGAATAAAGCTGAACTTGAACAAGTTTCGCAACTGATTTTATCTGAAACTATTGATATCGACATAAAATATGACGTGAGTACAAATCTATTAAAGATAATATGCAGAGAACTACTAACGTTTTCCACTGTTTCAGGTTTATAATCATAAATTTATTACCGTTGTTTGGAAGGATTTTGATTTTGGGGAGTTCTTAATATACCAGAAAAAGCTAGGTGCACCAATAGAAAAAAATTTACAGCTGGATCATCTTGAAAAGTTGTTGAAAGCATATCCTTCAAACGTTGGACCAAATGTAAACAACAATAATCTTATAAAAAATAATAATATCAAAAGTACCAATATAAATAATAATGGAAATAAGACTGCAACTGAATTGGCACGCGAACAACTGATGGCGCGCCGTTCACTTTCGGCCAGATTGGAAAAGCATCGTCAGCCACAGACCGAGGCACTGCAATATCCAGCACCAATCGTACAATCGGATATACAAATTTATGAGAGAACTGAAGTGACTGAGGTAACTTTGATACTTAAAAAAATTAAAAATATATGTAAATGGTACAAACAAATGGTTTTGCTTTTATTTTTAGCCAACTGTTGTGACGCGCATAGAACAAACGGTCAGCACAATTCAGAATGTTGTACACGGTACACGTGCGCAGAATAGTCGCATGCCACTGACTGGTAATAATTTTGATTTAGACCAGCATAATATTTCGTCGGTGCGAATAACTGGGTTTGGGCCAAAGGTCCAATCGAAACCAATGGATGTTTACTATACGCGCTACAAGCAATTTAATCCTCAACCACACACATTTTTACCCGTACAACAACGTCCATTCTTTAATTCAAAACCGGAAACAATGCCTTTGTTACCTTTAAACACCAACAATGTTTCTGTTTCCTTCAAATCGAGAAATTTGGTAATTGGTCGTGCATACGATGTGGTCGTAAGTTATGTGGAGAATGGGCCGTATGCATTCGCGGTGCAGCTAAAAAGTGATGACAAAGATTTAACAACAATGATGACACGTTTGGAGTCCATTCATTTACAAAATCTCTATACCTCGCCAATTGTGGGAATGGCGTGCCTAGCACGCTTTAGCGAGGACAGTCAAATTTACCGCGCACTCATAAGTGGTGTTTACCAAACTTCATGTCGTGTTCACTATGTGGACTATGGAAACTCGGAGACTGTTACATATCGTGATCTCTTTAACATACCGCCTGAGTTTCTCGAGGCCAAGCCTTTTGCGCTACGCTTTACGCTATCCGGTTCAAAACAGTTGGAACCAATCGATGATAACCTGAAGACGGCATTCAAAGATTTTGCTTTGTACGGTCACTTCACGTTGATTGTAATGCCGTTGGAAGGACCGCCTCTGGTTCAGTTTTGTAAACTTTTACGTGAAGTAAGTATGAAATATCCATAAGGGAGAAACACATGCGACTTAATGAAGTAACAACTCTTTTATAGGGTATCAGTGTAATAGATACGCTGCGTGCAATAAAACAATCACGTCTGATTTATCCTAAAGCTGAGTCTCTAACGACTGGTGATGTTGTCGAAATACGTTATATTGATTCGCCAAAAAATTTCTATGTGCAGAAACAGGATAACATACATGGCTTTGAAAAGCTAATGGACGAATTGTTCGTCTACTACAATGCTAATCAGGTTGTACCACAGGAACTGTGCTTGGGCGGTCCCTGCATTGTGAAATACGATAAAGAGTGGTACCGTGCTGAAGTTATCCGCGCTGATTCGATGGCTATTATCGTGCGCCACGTTGATTTTGGCTATGAACAATCCGTTACAAAAAATTTGTTGAGTGTCATTGCTGAGAAACACGTTAAGATGCCACGTCAAGCTGTACAATGCTGTCTAAAAGGATTTGAGAACAATGAGCTTAGCAAATCGGTCGCAACGGATCAATTTGAAATGCTTGCGGAAGAGTCCAATTCTGATCAACGTCGTCTGTTTTCAGTGCGCGTTTTTCGTATACAACCGGACGGTGTTAATATTGTGAATCTCGTTGCCAAGAATTTGAATGTAATGAAAAAATTGTATAAACTCTCAGTGCCATTTGAACAATATTTATCGCTGGAGAAGGAGGAGTTTAACACAAATGAAAATAATAGTGTAGTGCATACCAAAGATGTAACCAATCATAGCAAGACACCTTCTATAGCATCGTCGAATGACGGAGGTACGCTGCAGACAAACAATAAAGCCATTCTCAATTCTACAACGCTACAGAGCGACGATCGCATGCAGCAACAAAAGCAAAAGCAACAGCAAGAGCATACACGCAACAACAATAAGATGACTAGTGGAAGTGCTAACCGTCGTAATGATTGGGATAAGCAGGGAAATGTAAGTTCAAAAGATAACTACGATTCGCGTTCGAATTCGAGTGATCTGCAGCATCAGCTGGCTGGCGGAAAACGACAACAGAAGCATTACGAGTCACCACCGCATCAGAAGGCCGTGGAACGCACTTCGCAACTGAACTCAGCTTACGAAAATCAAAGCGATGGGAGTTCAACTAGTGTCCGCAGCATTGGCAGCAAACACATTAAGAAACGCAATGGTGAAATTCCGCCACGTTTCCAAAGTGGCAAACAAGCAGCGTTAAACAATTCGTAAGTTCAATTTTGTTAATGAATTATAATGTTGTATTTAAAGTCTTATTTTTATTTTATAGACGCTTTAACAAGAATCAATTGCCACGCAGAAATCAGGACCAACAACAACAACAGCAAAATAAACAGCGACCTCAAAATGCTCCGCAAGGGTTTTCACAAAAGCCGGTTAGACAGAAATCCACACTTAACTCTTCAGCTTCATCGAAGAAGTCCAGCGATTCGGATAGTTCAAACTCTATTAAGAGCTATCTTGTCCACTTGGAGTCCTATATGCCACTCGATCAAGCATTCACCGTGGAAAATCTAAAATTGCCCCACAAGGAAGAAATTATTATGTCATGGTGGATTTCGCCATATCAGTTCTATGTGCAGCGCAAGTCGATAGTTGCCAAATACGATAAAATGCAACGTGATATGCAATCTTTTTACAAGCTTAAGCCGCATCAACAATTGCAACTAAAGGTGGGCTCAAATGTCGTAGCCCGGCTCCGCAAAGACAACGTCATACAGCGTGCACGCATCTTGGCCTGCAATCATATGCAACGTAAATACAAAGTTTTATTTGTCGATGTGGGCAGTCAGTGCACCGTGACCTCCGAAGATATATGGGAAGTGGAGACCCGTTTTTCCACTGAACCCTGTATGGCCCATCATTGCAGCTTCCAAGGGATTCTTTCTAACTATGATCATTTGTATATTGTTGATCGCATAGAAAAACTCTTACCTTATGGTGCAACAATAAAGTGTGAATTTAACGAGTGCCGAAAAGATGTATATTATGTGAATGTGATGGTTAATGGCTTAGCTCTCAAGGAGTCATTAAAGAAAGACGGTATGATTACGGAAGTTCCAGCTGGTATGTTGTTTTAAAAAGTATTTTATTTTGTGCAAGAATTAAATTTGTTTTTTTTTTTAGAAACCCGCGTTGATTTGCTTGCTGGACAACAGATTCGTGCTAAAATCACTTCAATTGACAACATGCTCAATTTTAAAATTCAAATAGAACGTTTTGATGAGAAAGCCCATTTTCTGTGCGCATATGACGATGAGCGCTATGTAAAATCCAATTCGAATATTGCAGAAAAATTTAAAAACTTCTACGAGGGTAAATCGATCATCTTCAATGTTAAAGAAGTTAATGACAATAATGTGTAAGCATTCATCGCTTCTATGCTTGACATAATTGACTTCTATTAAATGCATATTATGCTATTTTACAGCATTTTATTGCGTCCCATGATGCCGCTATTTAAAGATGACATAGTGAGTAATATTTGCACATATCCAGTACTATTGAAAAGCTTCCAAGCACGCATAGTTTTTATGGCATCGTTGTATCGTCTATATGTTCGACCATTATCTGTGGTGCAGGAACTGGATACGCTAGAAAGCGATATGAATATATTTTATAAAAAGGGTAAAAAAATTTAGCAATCAAAAATAGTTTACCTTTATATTAAATTGTTCTCCACAGGCAAATCATTAGACCGCTTTGAGCACGATCAAGTCTGCGCCGCGAAGAGTAGTGATGACAATTGGTATCGTGCACGTATAACCTCAAGTGCCAAAAAAAATAAACTGCAGTTTGAAGTGTTCTACATTGATTACGGCAACAAAGAAACATTGGACAGTTCCAACCTAAAAATTCTCGAGAAACAATTCTACTTGAACAAGAGTGCCTACGCTATTGAAGTCAATTTACCTATTGGTCGTGAATCAACAAACAATGCTGCTTCCATTGCAGAACTCAATCATATTATCATGCAAGAAGTAATAGTCGAACCCATCGATGTGCGTCGTAATCACCTGGTGGCAGATGTTAAACTTCCCGAAAACAAGTGCTTTGTCGAAAAGCTAAAATCGTTGCAGTTGGTTAAGTTGCGCGATGTGGAATATGTGTGCAAACAGCTAGACAAGGAAAAGGCCAACATACTTGAATACATAGAAATGGTTGATTTAACACTCGATGAGGAGGACGATAAAAAACAAAAGAAAACTGCTTTTAGTTCGCCAAAACGCAAGAAACAAGAACAGACTGCAACTCAACCGAATTCTGCGGATAATCAGGCAAAAAATACTATTATTAAACCAATTAACCCGCAACATGATATTTCTGTGCCAAAGATGGAGTCCCCAGCAACAGTCGAATGTGTTGTACCAATTGTGGATGTTGCAGCAGAGGTACCACAACAGAATGTTCCAAGTATGGAGACTGAAACAGCCGCGCCTATTGAAAATGCATTAACACCTATTGATCCAGATGCCGACATGGAGACTGCTGTGCTAAGCCATTGTGACAATCCTGCACAGTTTTATATGCATCCGTTGGATTGCATTGATAAACTACTTAATTTACAAGTGAATTTACAAATTGTTTCTCCAAGTTCGCCACAATTGATGAATGCTGTGAACGGGTCGGCTTGCGTATCTCTGTATTCGGTGGATAAGCAATGGTACCGCGCAAAGATAATCGATGCCGAGCTTATGGTTATGCAATTTATAGATTTCGGTAATACAGATTGTGTAACTGATACAACCGACGTCAAAGAAAGCATGTGGGAAAATATAGAGCCATATTGCTTTCCGTGCGCACTGCCCATACGACCCAATGGGACAGTTGATTGGGTTGACGCTGCGAATGCAATATTTAATGAATCTTATAACAAAAATCTCCATTATGAGTATATAATACGCGGCGACTACAATACACGCAGCTACATTGATCTTTACATCGACGGTGTCAATGTGGCAGAGAAACTAATTGCCGATGGCTATGCTAAGCCACTTGAGGTGGTTAAGAGTGGCGAAAACTGTTTCATCTCGCATTTGAACAGTATCTCAGATTTTTATATACAGTTTGAAAAAGATAGTAAGACTCTGGAAATGATTGAAATCTACCTGAGTCATGCCAGTGAGCAACTGGAACCGTTAAAGGTGTTTGAAAAATCACAAATTGTCGCAGCGCTCTTTAAAGACGATGAGTTGTGGTATCGCGCGGAATTGCTGAGAGAAATGCCTGGAGAGGGCTACGAGGTGCATTTCATAGATTATGGCAATAGTTCAATTAGTCCCGAATGTCGAATCTTATCTGATAAAATAGCAAATCTACCAGCATTGTCTAAAAAATGTGAGCTTGAATTACCGGCAGATCGCTTGGCCTGGTCGGACGAAGCTAATGAGAAGTTTGCAACAATTTCAGCAACTGGTGAAACAATATTCACTGTGAATTTACGCCAACCCGCGCCGGATCGCGTAATTGTGCATTTACTTATCGATGAGCAGAACATTGTCGATGAATTGGCAGCGCTCTGTGCACCGATAGAAGTAGTGCCGGCACGAGAGCTCAGTGTTAATAGTCAAAATACTTCTATGCAGGTCTCGTCGCATCATGAGAATGGCAGCCAGTTGAACGCAGTTGTTGTACAAGTAAATAATCCGTTGGACTTTTACGTGCAGTTTGATAAGGATTCAGAGCGAATACATCATATGACCGATACCTTGAATTCAATTAGTTTGGAGAGTTTGGATAAAACTGCTGCAGTAGTCGGTGTGTTATGCGTAGCTCTTTTCAACGATGATAATTCTTTGTATCGTGCGCGTATCATCGAAACATTCCGTGGAGAACAACCGCAGTGGCATGTGCTTTTTATTGATTTTGGCAATGAGTGTACTACCACAGAACTCTATCAAATGCCACCAGATTTGCTGGAAATTAAAGCTTTAGCAAAGCATTGTCGCTTGGAGCCATCGCCAAAATTTATTCAAATTCCCGACGTCGCCACTGAAACATTCAATGCTCTTTTGGAAGGCTGCGGCTTCACCGTGAAGTTAGAATACATCGATGTTGACGCTGAACCAGCTTTGGTCAAAGTCTTCAGTAAAGATAAGCCAATAAATATCTGTAAACAGTTGCATCAGCTATTGGACAATGCAAAGACTGCAACCGTAACTAGTGATGAGACGAATCTTGAGCCGGCGTGTGTCATTTCTCATGCTAACTCGCCAAATAGTTTTTACATACAACTAAAGAAACATTTCGGCGAATTAGAAGTAATTTCAAAAGCACTGGAAAAATCGAAAGAAGCAGAATTGACACCGATGAATGATATTATGGAAGATATAATTGGCGTATGTTATTCTCAAGAAGACGATTGTTACTATCGCGCAAGGATAGACGAAATACTAGATGACAACAAGACCTGCAAGGTATTTCTTATCGACAACGGAAACGAAATGACTGCAAAGGATATGTACCAGTTACCTACGCATATTTCTATGATACCAGCTTTGGCAGTGCACTGCAGTCTAAATGCTATACCGAAAGATGTGGAGCAAACTATATTAGTGGAAGCCTTTGCTGCATTGCTCGAATCGCATTTCGGAGAGGTTTATGAGATAATTGATTGCGAGTCTGAAACAGAATCGAGCAAAACAATTGTGAAATTGCAGATTGACTACAAAGACTTGGCTGAAGAGTTGAGCAAATCAGTTGCTGGCATTGTGCCGTCGCCGTTGCCTGTCCTCTACGACTGTGCAATAGTGCAGTATAACTCGCCGATGTCATTCTATTTGCAGTTAGAACAGGACATTCCTGCGCTTGAGCACGTTACGGATAAGTTGCTTGATGCCGAACAATTGTTCTCCGTCTTTGAAAACCCCAAAGTGGGAGACATCTGCGCTGCACAATTCCCTGACGATGAGGCCTACTATCGTGCCGAAATTATGCATGTTCTCGAGGACGGTAAGTGTGAAGTGCACTATATAGACTTTGGCAACGTCTCCATTACAGAAAAGTTTCGTAAGCTACCCGATGATTTACGTAATCTACAACGGTACAGCAAACAATGCCAAATGGACAGCGCTTCGATTGCCAAATGCGATACGGTTGCGTTGCAGGAATTCGTAGATTCAAGATATGTAGAGACGTTCCAGGCCGAACTGCTCACTACACAAGAACCTTATATAACAAGACTTTACTATCAAGGAAAGAGTTTGACTGAACAATTTCGTCAAAAGTAGATACCGTTGTCGAACACACACCGTCCAGTCGTGTTAGCAGTTTAGAACAAGAAAACATTTTATTATAATAAAACAATAAATAATTTAAATAATAAATAATTTGTGATACCAAGAAAAAGATTAAGAGACTAAAGAGCCTTATCATTGAAAAGCAGTTTATTATGCAAGCATGTAGTGCTCAAACATTAAAAATAAATCAGAAATTGTGATTATTTAAAAAAAAAGAGGATGAATATATTATTTAAAAGCTAAAATCATTTTTGATTATCAAAAAAAAAAAAAAAATAATGTAAATGAACGAAATTTTTTGAGTAAGAAACGAAAACGTACACTTCTTGGTCCATAGCCGCAAAGGCAGCTCAGCTTCATTAAGAATTTTTCATTTGAAAATTTATAATGAAGTTAAAATAAGAATACGAATTATAAACGAAAAAACAACACAAAAAAAAAAAAAAATTTCTAAACCTAAAAAAAGTATTAAAAAAAAGAAATGTGAATTCTTAACTAACAAAGAAAGAAAAAAACGAAAGATTTGTATATGCAAAATTGTAATAAATATGCTCAACTTTCTAAATACAAATATATATATATATATATATATATATATATATATATATATATATATATATATATATATATATATATATATATATATATATATATATATATATATATATATATATATATCTCTCTATATATATATATATATATATATATATATATATATATATATATATATATATATATATATATATATATATATATATATATATATATATATATATATATATATATATATATATATATATATATATATATATATTTTTTTTTTTTTTTTTTGTTATTTTAATTTTATGAAATTTATTTCTTAGATGTTGAATTCTTCAATTTGATTTAAATTGAATATTTAAGATTTTTGTTATCAAATTCTTAAACTGATATAGAAGATATTCCGAGTCAACAAGTTTTTGAGAAAACGATTTCGAAATTATTTAGACACTGTTAAAAAAAAAAAAGAAAAACACATACACATATTTATAAAAGATGTACTAACAATATTGATATTTTTCATAAAGGTATATTAGAAATAAGAAATGGAGAGAGACAAAAAAGAAAAAAAAAAAATTCAATTAAAATTTAAAAAACGAACTGCAAAAAAAAAAAATAAAACCTAATACGAAAGAGAAATTGTTTTATTGTATTTTTAAAATTTTCAAGTGAAATTCTTAAGAATGTTTAGCAAGTAGCTTTTACACTTCTTTAGAGGTAAATATAAAGTAAATCAAATCTACAAATTGGTTCTCAAATAAACGATTTTACCATAGGGCGGGTATATGTTATCAAGAAATAAAACCGAACTATATTTCGGCTTTGGTTCCGGTTCCGTATGTTTCGATATAAAGTTCTGAACCGGTTCTAATTTAATTCGGTTTCGGTACAGTTCTTGGATTTTAGTTTCGGTATACCGGTACGGTACCGGTGCCAGTTAATATTAAAATTCTTGAATTTATCAAATTAATAACATGTAAATATAATTTTTTATTTTAGCATCGGATATGCCATAAAGTATATACATATGTATATATTTGTGATCAGCTCGTCGAGAATCAAAACTAGTCCCTCAGCTTTTAAGGTATCGATTTGAAATCGGGTATGAATACTTCCTATGTTTCTAGGCTCAACATATGTCCAGGCAATTCATACGCTTACTGCGTACCTTTGAACACTAGTACATAAATTCACTATGCATAAGTAAATACAATATTTTTCTTAGAAAAAAAAAAAAATAAAAGAAAACCGAAACTATACCGGTACAAATGTTTTGGTTCCGGTATAATTCTTTCGTTTTATTTCGGTAAAAGGTTTCGGTTTCGGACGAAATCTTTGGAGGCGTTTACAACATGTATTAACGTCCAGGGCCGCTGCTAGTTGATTAACATGCGAAGCCAATCGATCATTATATCTGCTGCTGTGGAAGTTTAACTGCTCCATGACTGTTGGTATTCTTCAAATCTCAATGCAAAAACTTAATTGCGCATATACCAAGGAGCATCAGGTATTTTACGCAAGACTTTGTTATAAAGCATGTACTTGTATTCGGTTGATATTTGTGGCAGCAGCAGCGCCCCATAACTGTATTCCCTAGATCCAGGTAGGCATAATAATTGTCTTGTAAACAAGCAGTTTATTTTCGAGTTTACTAATTGGGCGTTAAAACCTAAGTAGCATACAAGATCAACGTGTGGTATGACCAAATTTTTTACCAAAACGGGCAGACTTTACTAGCGGTTGGCGCAACGTTGAAAATCTACAAGGTAGATTTTGAATGTCAGTGGAAGCTTCGTTTAGACAGATAGAGTTTGCAAGTATGCCGTATCGTCAGCATATGTAGCCAGAAGCATGTTCTCATATACTGGAATTAATCGGTATATCAGCAGTATCAAAAGAAGAAAGAACAGGACAAGCACACTGCCTTGTGGTACACCAGATCCAATGCGGCGGATCCCTGAGCGCATATCTTTCACCTCAACTATGAAGGCACGGTGAAGCAAGTATGACTTCAAAAGAAGCAACTGCGATGTAAGCAAAATTGAGTTAATTTTGAAGAGAAGGCCTTCAATACAGACTCTATCAAAGTCTTGCTGTACATCAAGAAAAACAGCATATCTAATTTGCTTTATTCTCATAGGCCTTAAGAATACGTTTAAAACTCGGTGCACTTGTTCTGGGGTACCATGATGATGCCTAAAGCCAAACTGATGATCGGGAATGGCACTCTGGACGTCCAAAGCAGGTAACATTCTACCAAGAAAAATTTTTTCAAATATTTTTTGAGAAAGTCTGTAGTAAACTAATTGGTCTATAAGACGCAACAAGGTTTTCGGGTTTGGCAGGTTTCGGTATCATTATATTCCCAGCGCACTTCCATTGGGAGGGGAAGTGGTGGATGCAAATAATGGTATAGAAGAGTAGTACTAAAAACATTATTGCTTTATCAGGAAGAGCCTTTGCTACTCTGCCATCAATTCCGTCATGTGAGGCGTACGTCCATAAGAAGCCACTATATTAAATTATAAGTTGATATTTACTGTAATAAGATAGTTTTTATACAAAAGTACAAAGTTGGGAGGTAAGTTTCTATGGGATAAATTTGCGTCCATAAGAAGCCGTTATGTCAAATTGACTGCAATAAAAACGTCTGCCATCCAAAAAGGCAAAAATGGGCGTGTGCTATGTATGGGGTTACCTTAAAAGTGAGAGATCAGACCCATTGTGTGAAGAGTCCCTTCATAAAAAGCCACCATGCTAAATTTTAAAGTGATATTGACACCAATATACCGCCACCTTGGTTGTTATATACTTCTTTATAAATTCAGAAAGGCATTTCGAGGCCAGAATATAAATACTGGCTGCTACTTTATACAGGGGGGCGCAAAATCTATTTTCTAAGGCTATAGTTTTTTTTTTTAAAGTGAAACCAATCGTTTTTGTTTCTAAATAATGAAATAGATCCAAAAAGACATTATTCAAGTCACGTATGATTACATACTTCTATTTGACTCTGTATGAATAATTTCTTAACAAAAAGGTCGATGTCTCTTTTATTGAGGTTGCTGCTACAGATTAGGGGCAAATATTGTGCCTGTTTGGCTGGTGTATCGGCAGTTTCGTTGATTTGTATATTTGTGTATCCTGGGACACACATCAATTTTAACTTATAGTAGTTTTTGGCAAGGTAGTTTCTTATCACACAAGGATAAAAATCACGATTGTTAGTAATTGCAATAGCGTCTAGTGCAGAAACGGAGTCTGAGCATAAAATCCTGGCGGTACTGCAATACCGGGCCAACCAGCGACGGAGGTGTAGCAAGTACCTAGACACTCCATCTATTTCCAAACATGTGTTGTCCTTCAATGAAGGATCTATCAGATGTTAAGGTTATACTACACTTTGATCTTAGCCATAAGGCCGAGAAGCGATGTGACGATTAAATTACCTGATGATGAAAGTTAAAATTCAATTTTAACAAATTTCTTACATTTTTGTCATTTGAGTAATTTTTTCAACTACAAATAATTACAATATCCCCTATTTCACATTTCTAATTGATAGTTTAATCAACTCTAAAAAGCAGATCAAGATCAGACATAAAATGAAAACGTTATGATATGGGCGTGTCATTCAAATCTGATCTGTGTATATTAAATTTTTTGTATGTAGATCCACACCACATCTCTGGGGTCAAGTAAACACCGTAGCACTAAATGCAGCGACTGGTAGCTTTAAAATAGCGGTACATTCCACCACGACATCAAGTCACTCAAAGCCTGTTTCAAACTATATTTGATGCACTGGCAAACTGCTTTCTCATTGGTGGTAATCTAAACGCGAAGAATCAGAGGTGGGGAGCTAGAACCGACAACCCAAAGGACTCGAACTGCTGAAGTGCATTCAATCAAATAATTATTCAGTCCTAACTACAGGAAGTCCTACATCTGCCGTGGAATCGATAGACGAAGGATAAAAATTAAAAATTTTCCACGAGTTATTTTCCGAACATTCTGCAATTGTCATCGAAATCAATGTTCCAGTCGATTTTGATACTGTCAGAAGAAATCTTCTTAGCAAGAACTCAGACTATTCCGATGCCGGTGAGATGGTCAACTAGACCCTAATGTAGAAATGAAAAAAAATATCAAACATACCATCTTCATACCGCAACTACTCGATATATTCTAGAGAAATTCGTGAACTTGTTAATAAGAAAAAAATGCTTCGACGTATCTGGCAACAATTTCACTACCCGGCAGACAAGAACGCATTAAACAGAGCTAAAAAATTAAAAAAGAGACTGATTGACTTGAAAAACGATGCGATTGAAGACTTCCTGATTAATGCTGAGCCAAATAGACCTGCATTCGATTTATGGAGAGCTACGACGTTTAATTCCCATTAAAACGCCTAATGGGAATTGGTGTCACAACAATCAAGAAAAAGCTGACTCATTCGCTGCACACCTTCAGGGACAATTTACACCGGTCGCGATATGCAGCAGTGCACACGAAGCAGAGGTAGACAGAGTGGTCAAAGCACCTTGCAGTGACAATGTTCCGATAACTCCAGCCAGTTTGGAAGAGCTTACAAGTGAAATAAGAATTCTTACGTTTTTTTCAGGCTTGGCCACTTCCCTCGCCAGTAGAAGTGCGCAGAGGTAATTCTAATTCCAAAGCGTGGAAAACTCGAGAACGAATTATCACCCTTTGCCCTATCAGTCTGCTGGCGGTACTCTCGAAAATATTCGAAAGAATATTCCTTCGTAGAGTGCAACCGAAACTAGAGTGTGATATTCTCCCTGACCATCAATTAGGGTTTCGACGAAGGCATGGAACTCCACAGCAGGTTCACAGAATCGTTCAAGTCATTCAAAATTCTTTGGAAGAGAAACAGTTCTGTTCGGATGTATTCCTTGATGTGAAACAAGGCTTTGATCGCGTATGGCACAAGGGGCTGTTATAATAAATAAAAATTACATTATTCTGCACACAGTTCCGCTTTCTTCGATCTGAGTTAAAAAGCATACAGGCTCAAGGAAGCGTGCTGGGCCCATTACTCTACACCATCTACACAGTTGACATGCCCGACTCTACCTGCAATGAAGTAACTATTGCGACATAAGCTGACGATACATCAATTCTTGCTACAGCTTCCAGTGCAAAAGCAGCCACACAATTTCTTCAAAACCAACTGTACAAAACCCAAGACTGGATGAACAAGTGGAATATCGCAGTAAACACAGCCAAGTCCGTCCATGTCTTATTCGCACTTCGACATAATGGTAATGATCGGGCACGTTTCAATGGCGTGGTGATTCCTAAACGAAACAAAGTAAATTATTTAGGCTTTTGGCTTGACAAAAGGCTGACTTTTAAAGATCATATAGTGGCGAAAAGGAAACAACTAGTTCTAAAAACGTGTATGTATTGGCTTTTAGTCCAAAAATCTAAGCTTAGTCTGGACAATAAAGTCAGACTATACAGAGCCATACTTAAACCGGTCTGGACTTACAGCATCCAGCTATGGGGTGTGGCAGGTCTATCAAATATCGAAATATTTCAAAGGCATCAAAACATCACCCTTAGATAAATCATTCGAGCTCCGTGGTATATGCGCAATGACAATATTCACAGCTGGACTTACGGCATCCAGCTATGGGGTGTGGCAGGTCTATCAAATATCGAAATATTTCAACTGCATCAAAACATCACCCTTAGATAAATCATTCGAGATCCGTGGTATATGCGCAATGACAATATTCACAACGATTTTCAGATGCCACGTATAGCTGAAGAAATCAGAAGCCATAGTACCAGATACATAGAAAAACTTTATGAAACAACCAACTTTATGAAGTAACAATCTGGCCATCAATTTACTTGTTAACTCAACAACAACGAGGCCGTTTAAGCGAGTGTACCTGTTAGATCTGTCATGTCCAAGGACATAGGGTAAGATTAATATATGTTAATACTCAGAAAATTTGATTATAGTTCCTGCATCGACAAGAGGCAAATAAAAAGATAATAAAAAAAAAAATTCATAAAAAACCGAATTTATCATTTACACAAAAAAAAAAAATTATAGTACTAGGAAGTCGGGAGATTACTTTTGCTACTTTATATACTCGTATTATGATGTTACTTTATATATTGGCGATACATATGTTAGAAAATGAGTAACAGTCTATATTCGAAGTTTGGTTAAAACCGGATAAAAAACAAGGCCCCTTGATTAATTCCCAAGTTTTATTTTTTTTTGCAAACTATATTACTAAGTTGGATAAATAGTTTATAAGTCAAGCAATAAAATCGTATGAAATACAGTATTTAAAAATAAATTTGCGAAGTATTTTTTCGAGTTTAGTTTCTCTAAGTTTTCTCTAGTCATAGAATTTTTTAGACATACGAAGGGACGAACATGGCTAGATAGCTACGCCATTGATGTCCTGATATATATTTTATGGAGTCTCCGATCCGTCATTCGGTGTATTACATATATTTTGACAGTTCAATAAACCCTGCTTAGAAATACAATTTATACAGGGTATAACACAATTTATACAGGGTATATGACAGCTAAATCTATAAAAACGTCAAAAAATAAAACACACAATTTAGTTTTTAGTAAATATCGAAATAAATTACCTGTACAGGTACAGTTAGTTATAGCTAATTTTCCGGTACATTTATTAAAAATTTATTTTTATTGTTTAATTTTTATTATTTTTGTTGTCTGTTGTGTTTGTATCTAAAACTGTGATGAAACAGTGATGAATTTAACTGAATACACTCGTATAATAAATCATTTCTCTTAAGAGAATACCAATCAAAGCTACAAGAATTGTTACTACTTAACTCGCACATGTTTCACTGTACTAATATACAGTTACGGGCACAATTATTTTGACAAACCCGACTTTTGATTATCGGCTAATGGTTTGTTGAACTGTGTAAGATAACGGTACATTTTTCTTAAGAACAAACTGTATATAAACAAGAAGATGCTTGCAAAGACTTTAGTCTATAACTTTATGCACACTCGTTCTGCTGATAAAAATGTGAGCAGGCAGAGATTTTTGTTTGAGCTCAATTATTTTGACAAACTCCTAATTTTAGTTATCGCATGTGTTTTTGCAAGTGAAGGTCTACTGAGCCTGCCTCTTTAATTTGTGTGCTTTCACTAAATTGCTTATATTTAAACAAATCATCAATAATGGGTAAATCGGCAGAGTTAACTAATATTGTTAGAGCCTTAGTAGTCGCAAAGTGCAATGCCGACATCAAAGAAATATATATCGGTAAAGAATTTAATTTATCGCGTCAAACAGTTTATTATCAAATAACAAATTCAAAAAAAAAAATATGTAGAACATTTGAAGCGATTAGGCGCAAAACGAAAAACAACTTCCAAGAAAGATTGAATCATTTTACGCAAATTTAAGGCAGACTTTCAATGAAAGCCTAAGATTCTACAGGTGAATGGAGAAAGTCAACCAAGACTTCAATTAGTGAATGAACGATTCGGCGGTGCTGGCGATAAGTACAGACAGATTCCATACATACCAAAGCAAAACGAAGTCAAACGGCACATATACACAAGCCAGTATAGTTTTGGGGACAGGTTTTTTGGACCGATGAAAGCTCATTTGAATACAATTAATCGAAAAATAAGGTTTATGGTTTTTTACCTCCACAAACTCAAAGACAAAAAATGTTCCAGTTTGAAAAAACTGAGCCACCGTGTTTCGTTCTGGGGATGCATTGCATGTGTGCCAATCACTGGGTCCATAAACCGAAATCAAAATGTGCACACTTTAAATGATTACGCATACTGCTTAGGTGACAAACAAATGGGGAAATCTTTAATCCTGCAATAGTACAACGCGCCAAGCCATAGGAGTAAATTAACATAAACAAGAAAAAACGTTACTTCGGTTGCACCGAGGCTCTAATACCATTCACACGAAACTTTAAATAGCATTGTAAAACATAAAAGTGATGGTTTAAATAGGGGCTACCCCAAAAAATGGGCGATACACGCCTACTAGTAGATGTGTATGAAGCGATGTAGAGGTGGCGCAAAAGTAATCACCCGATGTTCTTTTGCTGTAATTTGTTTTAATAATGAAAAACTGCACACCACGCAGTAACTTTGGGCGGATGAAATGGCTCTTCGTGAGTGATACACGGATTTTCGGTGCCCCAGAAACGATTATTTTGTTTATTCACGTAACCGCTAAGATGGAAATGAGGCTCATGATAATTTTCGATGAAAAATCGTCCTCCTCTTGGTTGAGATTCAGGATGGCTTGAGCGTAGGTTAGACGCGTTTGGCGGTCAATTTGGCTTGTCGATTTGTATTCTGCGTTTGTTTACTTCACAAATGTCAAAACCAAATTGACATTTGGCGCCATTTGCAAGAGTTATACCGTTTTCCAATAGGGTGATTACTTTTTGCCCCATCTCTACATCGCTTCGTACACATCTACTAGTAGCCAGGCCACGCCCATTAGTCTATGTATGTTAAGCGGCCGTCTATGAAAAGGCACCATATCGCATTTCAAGCTTATATTGACTTTAATAAAGAAGTTTTTCTTACAAAAACACAAAAGTGGGAAGAATGTTTGTATGGGGGCTACCACAAAAAGTGGGCTGGCCACGCCCGTTAGTCTATGTATGTTAAGCGGTTGACCATAAAAAGGCACCACATTGCATTTTAACCTAAAATTGACTTCAATAAAGAAGTTTTCATACAAAATGTACCCCAAATAGTAGGTGGGTCCCACCCATTAAAGTATATGCCAAACAACTGTCCACTAGAAGTTACCATATCAATCATTAAGTTAATATTGACTAGAATAAAAAAGTTTTCGTCAAAAGTGAGCGGTGGGTTTGTATGGGGGCTACCCCAAAAAGTGGGCGTGGCGGGTCAATGTGCAAAATTTCAACTGAATAGCATAAAAATTGGTCCCCAAAAAATGCGCAACAACATACAGACAGACAGACGGACATACAGACCGACAGACAGACAGACGGACATACAGACAGACAGACGGACATGGCTAGATCGACTTTCAGACAAACTGATAATACCATTTCAAACTATGTGGATTTAAACGGTTTTGAAAACGTGTAAGCATATATAAAACGAAACGAAGCGATAAATGAAATTAGAGAAGAAACTGGAATGAAACATCCGATCATTGGTGGATTCAGTACCACGACGTCTGCAAATTGTCAGTCAAGCCAAGGAGCCTCCCTTAAGTAAAATACAATTTTATCAATATATTCAATATTAATGTAAATGTACCATTATCTTACACAGTTCAACAAAACATAAGCCGCTAGTTAAAAACAGAGTTTGTCTAAATAATTATGCCCATGACTGTAGACTGATAGGCAACTTGAAACACTGAGAATTGTCGATTTATAGCTAAGAGTTTTTAATCTAAAACGCTTATCAAGGCAGTTGTAAGTTTATATATAAGTGCTTATCAGCGTCAAACGATTTTGCAAGCATAAATACACTTTGCCGAGTCGAACACAGCTAAATAAGTTTTTATGTTAGTAACTCATTAACAACTATATAATATATATGGTATATATTATAGGTATATATACATATGTATGAATATTGCAATACAAGTTTGTTTGTTAACATTTTATTGCTAATTGAGACAAATCAATTTGACAGTTAAAAAATATAAATTCCAAGTAAAATCGATGAGTATGCATTTTAAATTTTTATACGTATTACCAATTTAGTGATACCACAACAACTGTTATCAAAGTAATCTGCAACAAAAGTGTTGCTAACAAATGTTTGGTAAGTTGGGTTGAAAAAGAAACATAAACGTGTAAGCATTAAGATATTAAGGATGAAGTGTATCGGTGCAGAAGTGCAAAAAATAAGAGAAAACAAGACGATAGTATACAAGGTGTGTCGCAAAAGAAACAGGACTTTTCTTCACGACCTTCTTGAAAATGTTTAAATCACTCGTGATCACTGCTACGGGATAGACAATTGTCACCATAAACTTATTTCATCATTTGGAATGTTTCGGTGAATGTTTTACCAAGTTTAAAATAGAACTTACTATTTGCTCTTTGTTTGAGATTCATTTTTCGACCGATGCCCAAAAGATACTGTCACTTTTAACGCGATAACTTCGCTTGTAGTGGTCCGATTGTCATAAAATTTTTGTCAGTGAAGGATGTAGCTTTCCAACGCATGTACCAATAAGTGGCACCACCAAAAACGACACACTTTGTGTAGCAATTTTATACGCAGTTAGTTTTTTGTTTTGCCTATTATTTTGTGAAAATGAAGCGAAAAACAAATGTTTTTGTGCTGTGCAATGATGCTGTTGTAGGACGTTTCCTAGTTCCATCCGCCTGCATCCGTCAATGAGTGCATCTAAAATTATAATGTAACCTTCGTAAGACAGCCACGACTTTCAAGTCTAATTCATTAGCAATCATTTGCTGAGTTCAAGGGCGAAGCCATTAATTCACAAGGTGTGCATAAACTGTACATACGTTTTATTTGTTATTGCTACATCGATTCGTCTTGTCATAATGATCACAAAAATATGTTTCCGATGCTTCCTTTAAGGCGTTGGAAACATTGTGATTAAATTATAATACTATTTACACTTTGTGTGAAGAGTTTAATAAATTATTTAATTAAAATAAAAACAATGAGGCATATTTGGGTCAAATGGCCGTTAGAAATTACCACAATTTTTTCCAGATCTATTCGAATTGTCAAAAGTTACTCTCGCAGTTCTAGCTACGCAAGTAAGCGTAGACGTTTGTTTTTAGGCTTCAAGTTTATTTTAATTCTGCTTAGGAATCGGCTGGACGCAAAAACATTTCATAGAAAATTCGAAAAGTGGGCGATGGATTTGTATGCTGGCTACATCGAAAAGTGTGCATGGCATGCTTGATATGACATATGCTCAGCATAGGAACATAAAAAGTATCCATACCAGTTTTCATATGGATAAACTGAGGGACTAGTTTTGATTCATAGAGATAGGGGACAGCCAGACAGACGGACATGTCTAGTTCGGTTCGTCTCGTCGAACTGATTAAGAATATATATACAGTAATGCGTTATAAACTCCGTGACAAAATACAATACTAATCACACTATGTGTGAAGACTACAAAAATTTTAGTATGTTTGTATTTACTTATTACTTACTCTTGAATAAAAAATATTAATTATTCTCTTTCTTCCAAGAATTTTAATATTGACCGGTACCGAAACTAAAATCGAAGAACCTTATACAAAAATAAATTGGAACCGGCACAGAACCTTATACTGAAGCATACGTTTCATAACAAAAACGGACCCAAAACCAAAATACATTTCGTTTTTATTCCTTGGCAAATTTACTTATCAAGTATCACCATCTTATCGAACTTATTTTAGCCTCCTCGTAATGTACGAGTACGCTACTACTTCTTTTCATTTGCATTTTCAGCACTTTCTTTTAATCTCTCTCTCCCCTCTCACCATTTCTTAATCACTTTTCACGCTCATTTTCCGAAATTTGCGGACAATGATAACTTCGGGCTTCCACTGCATTATCGACAAATGTGTTCGTTTATTTCGTTGTTGTTGTTGCATTATCACCGAATTCATTATTTACACTACAGTTTGGTTGTTGTTGTTGCGGACTACTCTACTGCTTGTCTATTGTATTTGTATTTCCGATCTTCATTTCATTTTAGTTCAGTTTAGTTCTCTGAGCGTGAGTGAGGTGAGCGGCGGCAGGCGTTTATTCTTGATTTTGTTTTTTTAAATAATAATACATTTTTACATCTGCGAAAAATCTACCTACATATATATATTTTAATTAGCAGTGAATAAATTAATTTAAAAATATATAAAAAGAAATATATATAGTATATATATTTTATTAAATGCTGCTCAAATCGTATTGTTAAAAAAAAGGAAAAAAAAACGGCAGTAAAAATAAAATGAATAGTTTAAATTACCAAGGAGCAAGGTTTATTTAAAAAATCTGTCAAAGTGTTTTGAATTATCTATCAAGCAGGAAGTGCTATTATAGTCTAAATTAAAACAAAAAAAAGAATATATATAAAATATATTTTTAATTTTAATAGTAGAATTCTACGCAGCTTAGATGCAAGGATAATGCATTTACGGTGGATTTTGTACGAATTTTAGACAGCAGAGAGGTAAGTGTCGAAGAATAATATAGTTAAAAATAAACTGCAGAATCGCAAATAAATTCTCAAAACATTAAAATGTTTTTGCACTATTCTATGGCTATAAAGTATTTGACAAAATTTTAAGAAAACAAAAGTCCAAGTGTGTCTTTTGCCCAATCTACAATAAAGACCAAATATCCTGGTAAATAAAATTTAGATAGAATAAAATAATGCAATCTTAAATATTGAAATTATCTTTGTATTTTCATAACATTTTTGCTTTATGAAATTTTTCAAAAAGTTGCAGAGTTTAAAAAAAGGTTTAAAACAATATAGTAAATTGAATTAGTGTTTTGTATGGAAGCTATGTCATTCCTACTTTAAGGGGTAGCCACACTCAAGCCTGGCGTGTATGAAATTGTTGTTGTTGTTGTTGTTGTTGTAGCAGCTCCTTCTTCTTGTGAGCTGTATCAGAAAATCATATGTATACAATTCATTATATATAAAACAAATGTAATAGTGCAAGTGGCTGTATCAGGTATGAAATTGTTGTTGGTTTTGGTGTATTTACTTAAGTCCTTATAAAATATACCGCATTCGTCCAGATCGGGGCACTATAATGCGTAGCCCCCATACAAACTTGCCTTCCATTTTTAAGTTTTTGTCAGTAATTTTTTGTTTTTGTTCATAATTAGGACAGAAATGACAAATATGGCGTAAATTACGTCAATCCTTAGAAAATATTTCATTTAGGTCCAGATCGAATTACTTTACATTTTTATACCATTCTCACATATGGAGGTGTCACAGAAATCTCTAGACAAAAATACGTCTGGTGATTTGAATTTCTCTCAACAGAAATCTCCGAGATTTCCTAGAAAACAGTTTTTAGTGTACAGACTAGTTTTGTGCTACGCAAAGTTGTTGTGTGGCAACGCTGTCAATCGTTGTTGCTGCGTAAGCCGAAATGGTCGGTTTTCAGCAAATAAATACACATTTTTATAAATTTAAATTAAATAATAAAATGTGCTAAATGTTTAAATCCTAAGACAGAGTTACGAAGAAAATACATTAAACTAGCACAAAAACAAAGTTTTACCTTATGATTTGAAGAGTTTATATATGCAATTAACAATTTCACCAAGCAAAAAAATGGAGATTTCAAACGGTCTAAAAGAGATTCTGTGACACCTACGAAATTGATTTAGGTCGGAATCTGTGACACATCCGATAGTGTGAAATGGTATTATCAGTTTGTCTAAAAGTTTGTAACTCATTAAAGGAGGCATCGTAGACCCCATAAAGTATATATATTCTTGATCAGCTCGACGAGTCGAGTCGATATAGCCATGTCCGTCTGTCCGTCTGTCCATCTGTATGTTGTTGCGCATATTTTTGGGGACCAATTTTTATGCTATCCAGTTGATCAACTTAATAATTGATATGGTAACTTTCAGTGGACGGATGCTTGACATATACATTAATGGGTGGGACCCGCCTACTGTTTGGGGTAGCCCCCATACAAACCTACTGGCCAATTGTGTGTTTTTGTATGTGAAACTTCTTTGTTATGGTCAATATTAGGTTGAAATGCGATGTGGTGCCTTTTTATGGATAGCTGCTTAACATACATAGACTAATGGGCGTGTCCCGCCCACTGTTTGGGGTAGCCCTCATACAAACTAACCTCCCACTTTTGTTTTTTTTTATAAAAAAAATTCTTTATTTAAATTAATATATGCTTGAAATTCGATTTAGTGGATTTTAATGGACAACTGCTTCATATACATAAACAAATGGGCGTGTCCCGCCTATTTTTTTGAGGTAGTCCCATACAAATCCACAGCTCACTTTTATGCATTTGTATAAAAAACGTAACTATAAACTTGAAATTCGATATGACGGCATCTTATAGATGGTCGCTTTATACACATCTACTAGTAGGCGTGTACCACCCACCTTTTTAAACACCCCACATTTATGTTTTACAATACGATTTAAAATTTCGTGTGAATGGTATTACAGCTTCGGTTCAACCGACGTTTTTTCTTGTCTTGTTTTTATCCTTAATTAATTTTAATTTTTAATCAATTTCAATTAAAAATACTTTATAGACCCAGATCGGACCAATAAAGATTATAATCTATGGTTCATATAAGGAACATTAAACAAGGTACAGGGTATCGCAGTGTTCTTTCTTGTTTATATGTTTTAATTTTGGTTACCAAGTTTGAAACCGATATTTAAATACAACAATAAAAAAAAAAGAAAAAAAATGAGGGCCAGACAGGCATACTGACTTTGTACAAACTTATTGAACTGTCAAAAATTAATGTATTATATTCGTGTTTTCGAATCTTGTCTTATGTGATCAGGTTTTGATACTATTCACACTATGTGTAAGGAGTACAATAATAAACGGACCTTTAGCTTGTATAATTGAAAAGTTGGTCGTATATGTTATTTAACAACAGATCTGTATGGGGCTATGTTCTATATTTGTCATATCTGAACATTATTTCATATACAGGGTGTCTCAAAAGAAAGTTCCCATTTAAAAAATCTATAAAAAAGTAAGTAGTTTATTGAAAAAATGTTTGTTACATATTAAAATACACACTTTGGGAATTTATTTCTTAAAAATGATATTGTCCAAATGTAAACCGTTGCGTTCACGGCATTCATTTAATCGAGCACTAAAATTTCCTATGACTGCTCGGCAGGTATTCTCCGTGATGGCTGCCATTTCGTGACGGATATTTTCTTTTAATTGTGCCAGGGAAGTCGGTTTGTTGCCGTAAACTTTAGATTTGACGTAACCCCACAGGAAAAGTTCAATTCAAATGAATTCAAATGCTTTGACCAAAGTTTAGTATATTTGATACTTTCTCTAAAATAGGCCGTGTTTGACATTTTTATTCAAATTCAATGAAAAACCGTTTACCGTGATTAATTAAATATTTGTTATCTGTACGTATTATTGATGGTTTCATTAGTTCCATTTCATTACTCCCAACTGTTATGTGCGGTGAAGAAAATTGTTGCAGGTCCAAATGCACCTGATATATTTTATGCCAAACTTTTCAACGCCTGGTTTTATTTTCTGGCTGCACAACAAGTTGGTGATGACCAGTGACAAGAGGAAGAAAACGAATCATACAACTGTTGTCTATGATAATGGCATCGCGTCCCCAGTTTCATATGAGGCCGAGACGTCTTTATCCTCGTTTCAGCTTGCGTTAGCAATATGTTCGTGGGTAAGTTAGTTCGAAATGTTAGCTGTGCACGCTGACTTACCAACTTTTTTCGACCTTCCCCTATAAATAAAATAAAGTACTTACCAAAATAATTTAAAAATTAAATTATATTTATTTAAAATTTGTCTGCGTGGAAGGTATTTTTCAACATCCTGTTTTCAGCAAACAACTAAGGTGAGACCATAGTTGTTTGCTGAAAATCAAATTAGTTTACTATTGTTTAATATAAGAAAAAAAAGTTGTGCTGAATTAGTTCAAATTCGCTGTTCGTCTAGTCGCACAACGGCCTAAAATGGGTTAAAAAGATGGATTTTTTTGTGTAACGGTTTGAGGGGTTTTGCCCAAAATAATTTTTATCAATTAGTGTACCACTAGTCTACCATACTAACTAATTTCCAAATTGTTTCCCATTTTCGAAAGTTATTGCATAATGATTCTAATCTATAATTTCAAACATTTACAATCAACACACATTTTAAATAATACTTCAAGCTGAGACCCAGCTAAGGTTATCGCATTTAATGTTTTTCGTTGTTATATATTTCTATAAATATTTATTTAGTGTACATTTGTCAAATAAACTCAACGCAGCACAAAGTTTTCCGTCTTGCTATAAAATGAACAAGGAAAACCATTTTCATTAATTAAATATTTGTTTTTCACAAACAAAACAAGTATCGAAAAAACATTGTAGGGAAAGGGAAAAAATTGAAGAAATGCATTATTAGCGCGTTATTTATTTATGCGATTTTAAGTGGTCGCGCAGAGTCAGTTAAGGTTTCAATCTAAGAACTTCCAGTACCCAAGAAGATGAATAGATATATAGTGTATTTTTGAAGAGGTTCCATTTTCTAATTTGCTCAGTTTGGTTTGTCATTTTATCATGAATAGACTAAAGCGAGAACAATGCTTGCAACTTGTACAAATTTATTTCGGAAATCGTGGTATAATTAAGGAATGTTACCATTTTACTGTCGACATAATCGTCTCTCCAAATGCGTAATTCGATAAACCATGTATCGTCTTAGCGCCACGTGTACTCTAAATAAAAAGTGTTCGATCATTGGACTTTCAGAATGCTCTACATCCGAGACAGTTGCAGCGCAGACATATTCATATTCAAACACTAATGACGTAAAATATCTTTTGTAGTAAAGCCAATTTTCAGTTTGAAATTCTGTAATCTCAGTATTTTAATTCAATTCTAAGCTCTACAACTCTAAAAAAACACTCTATACGTACATAATGCGTACTATGTAAATACATACATACACAGTATATTTTCTTAACAGAAATGGTGCGTAGAAGTACTCGAGAATATTATAGACATTCTCTACATAGAACTTACAATGCATACAACGGAGACCTAACACAGTTGAGCCTAGTAATAATAAACTGTTACCATGTTGGAACATAAGTTAAATTGATTTAAATTGAAGTTGTAGAATAAAGTGAAAAAAAAACAAACTGCGATAAAAAAAAAAAAACAAAATACAAAGACACATGCTACGTTGTTGATGATGTATATATGCACATGCATATATGTTTAAGTTATACATTATATGCTATAGTTTAGCTACATACAATACATATATATATATATATATATATATATATATATATATATATATATATATATATATATATATATATATATATATATATATATATATATATATATATATATATATATATATATATATATATATATATATATATATATATATATATATATATATATCTATCTATCTCTCTCTCTCTCTCTCTCTCTCTCTCTCTCTCTCTCTCTATTCTCTCTCTCTCTCTCTCTCTCTCTCTCTCTCTCTCTCTCTCTCTCTCTCTCTCTCTCTCTCTCTCTCTCTCTCTCTCTCTCTCTCTCTCTCTCTCTCTCTCTCTCTCTCTCTCTCTCTCTCTCTCTCTCTCTCTCTCTCTCTCTCTCTCTCTCTCTATATATATATATATATATATATATATATATATATATATATATATATATATATATATATATATATATATATATATATATATATATATATATATATATATATATATATATATATATATATATATATATATATATATATATATATATATATATATATATATATATATATATATATATATATATATATATATATATATATATATATATATATATATATATATATATATATATATATATATATATAATTTATCACAGTTATGAGCGCGCCATAATACCTCACTTGTTCTCATTTCATTCTCACTGTCTCGAGTTTGTTTATCACATTTTATAACACTCAACTTATCACTGTGTGTGCGGGATCTTGACTTTCAATCGAATTGCTTAGCATGGAACCATATTACGATTGGACAATTGTTTTGAAATATTTGTTTTATGATTTTTGATCCATAAAACAATTGACTGTAGTCATGGTGCACAGGGATTTAATACCCTACACAGTGATTGGGTGCATAGACGCACAAAATCTGAAAAATAGTACAAAAAAAAGTTTAAAATTATTCATGGGAATATGCATACCTAGATAACTACATCTAGTGGCCGCCCAAAGATATTGACGCATCTAATGGAGTAGAACACAAATATACCTATCAATATACTTTATGGATTTTTCTCAGTCTATGTGCATTCTACTTATACGAGTATATATGTTGATATTTAACAAACACTATAGAAGAATTTACATATACTATAGGTTATTGCAAGAAAAAACGCTAAGGCTAAAGCTGGACTTCGAGATACCCTGTACCTTGTTTAAGGCTCCTTATATGAACCTTAGATTTGTTTATGCTAAATTCTTTAGTGGTCCGATCATGACATATGAGTAATTATTTATTAGAATTGAGAAAGATGCAGTAAATTTGGCGTATCTAGCTACCATTAATTAATTAAAAACATTTTTTTTTCTCCATTTTGTTTGCATCTATCATTCCGATATATAACAATTTTTTTATAAAATTAATCAAAAAAATTGACACAATAGAAATCTTGGAGAGGAAGCTACCAATACAGCACCTCTTTACGAAATTAATAAATTATGTTGTTCTTTTATCTTTGTTTATGTTGTAACTGCAAGTTCAGTTTGCCTGAACCTCGTCAGCCTCCGAGTTCCTTGTGATGAGTCTTTTAGAGCTTTCGCTAGCCAGTTCGGATGGTTTTCCAAACGTTTGACGTACCTTTGGTTGTGACGCTGTATTTCTTGGTTCACAGTTAGTAACCTTAATAGTAATATTTGACTGCGATGCTGAACCCCACAGTTGTATTCCGCATGTCCAAACTGATTTCAGAATTGTTGAATAAATTAAAAGTTTGTTTTGTAACGAAATGTTTGGAAAGTTAGGTCCCAGTAACCAGTATAATTTTGTTAACTTCAGACCAACTTGTTTACGCTTGGAGAATAAATGTTTCTGCCAAGTTAAGCGTCTATCCAGATGTAGACCTAAGTATTTGGCACTTTGCTATTGTGGTAATTGCATATTAATAAGCATGACAGGAAGGCACTCGCTCCGACATAGCGTAAATGTTACTTGTACTGATTTGGCGGGGTTAACATTTAGTCTCCACTTTTGAAGCCACGAAGAAACTTTGTTTAGTCCTTTTTGCAGTTGCATTGATGGCATCCTTGGTATAGAGTGTGTCGAATTTATGACTGTATCGTCAGCAAATGTTGCAATGGTGGTATCTGCTGGAATAGGTAGATCCGCAGTATAGAGTGTATACAATACGGAACCAAACACCAAGACCAAGACACTTCCTTGTGGAACGCACGAGTGGATTGCCTTCGACTTTGAAAATTCTGTTTTGAATGTTACAACAAAGTGGCGGTCGCATATATCGATTTTATTAATTCATAGTACGGGTATGGGAGCCAATTCTTAAGTTTATAAAGAAGCTCGTCGTGCCAGACCTTGTCGAAAGCTTGTGTTATGTCTAAGAATGCAGTTGTACAATATACTCGATTTTCCATCGCGGTTCTTATAGTCCGAAAAAACTCGATGACTTTGTTCAGTTGTGGCGTGTTTTTTACTGAATCTCTGAATCGTCTGAAGGCCAATAACTGGGCTCACCCGTAGAAGCGAAATCCATATTATTTTGTTGTGGAACATTATAGAGCACTCTTCCTCTAGTTGTAATAAGTCTCGAACCCTAAGCCGTATGTTTAGCATTGTATCAAAATCATTAAATTTTAAAACATTTGACGGTGGGCAGTAGATTGAAGCAACAACTATAGTACCCGATGGAGAATATATTTCAATACTTGTTGACTGGATTTTTTCAGTACTATAAACAAGAAACAAGAAATTTTCACTTTAAAACTCAGAAATGGTTTGTATATGAATATTTTGTTAGGGTCGACGTAAGATTTAAAATTTAGCTTAATTAACAAAAAAAAAAAAAAAATAAATAAATAAAAACAAAACAAAAAAACAAAAGAGCTATCCTTTCAAGTTGGGTTAGCATGTTTATTTAATACACTTTATCTGAGAGAGGGAAAAAATAGTGTCCACTTCTAAACTTGAAGTCTCTCTCTATATCTGTTATAGTCTCCAAGATCTGTACAAACACGGTCAGATCGGAGGACTAATTGACTGACATTTTTATCTCGTATATCGAGTCGACTTATGATGCAGATCAATAATATATATAATTGATGGAGTCTGCAGAAACTTAATATATCCTTTTACCCATGGGTACCATACATTTATAAGGAGTTTAAATAAAAATGCTTACGTAAAACCAGGCTAATTTAACTAAAACCGTTCATTTAAGACCCAGTAGTCGTAAAAGCACACGTAGAAGCATCCCTAGAAGGGACATAAATAGTTTGTCTGTAGCATTGCTAACTGAGCTTAGGTTTAACGCGTGATCGAAAATGTTTTCGATTTTTTTTCCTCCCTCTGAGTCTAGGCAAAAAAATGTAGTAATTTTGGCCATCATAGAAAACTTGTAAAATAAGTGTTGTGCGCAGATTTCATTCACATGAAGTTTCGAGCTGTGTCAAGCTGATTTTGACTGAAATGATAAAGAGAAATCATATCTATTTTTCTATATATGTTGCGTTCGTCCATAAGAAGCCACTATATTAAATTTTAAGTCGATATTTACTGTATTAAGAAAATGTTCACACAAAATTGAGTAGTTGGGCGGTAAGTTTCTATGGGGACTATCCCTAAATGTGGGCGTGACACGCCCCTTTAAGTATCCGTCTATAAAAAGTCATGTCAAATGTCACGTCGATATTGACGACAATAAAAACGTTTTCATACAAAAAGGCAAAAGTGGTAGGGTGGTTGTATGGGGGCTACTTCAAAAAGTGGGGTAATCACGCGCATTGATATATATGTAGGGAATCCCTTCATAAGAAGCTATCATGCCAAATTTTAAGGTGATATTGAGAACAATAATAAAAATGTTCATACAAAAAGGCAAAAGTGGGCGTGTGTTTGTATGGGGGCTACCATAAAAAGTGGGCATTAGCATGACAATTTTGATACTCTATTAAACTGCAATAAAAAGTCTAAGTGCCAAATTACATCCGGATATCTTAAAAATTGGTGCCCAAAAAAATGCGCAACAACATACAGACGGACATGGCTAGATCAACTCGTCTCGTCGAGCTGATCAAGAATATATATACTTTATGGGATCTACGATACCTCCTTTAATGCGTTAAAAACTTTCAGACAAACTGATAATACCATTTCACACTGTGTGAATGGTATAAAAATATATGCCAAATACTCATAGCAATCGAGTTCCTCGCATCAGTTGCAGTATATGTATGTGAAGCATCCGTGAACCATTTATTCTTAGTTGTTACCTCATGGATTCCTTTATCTTCTTTTTAGTCTTATAATTTTTTTTTGTTTAGTTTCGATATTCGTACCAGTCTTCATATCATGCTACATTAAGATGAAGCCTTAGGCCGACTGTGGATATCAGACTAAGCTGAAATATAAAAATCTAGAAACAATCATTAATATGACAGGTGTTGTTGGCCTGTAAATGTTTTTTGGACGACCATGAAGGGTTTTGTCCAAGGATGATCTTCTGAATGTATACCATGTTGGTTGGAGAATAGTCACCTAGCATTATAGATAGAAGGATCAAAGGTATTGACATCCCATGAGTCTTGAAAAATAGGAACGTTGGTCTGATTAAATTATAGATTAATTGGTAAAAATCGCGAAAATTCGATATGCTTCTATATAATGATTTAATAGAATATTCTCCTGTAATAAATGAAAAAAAGAAAAACGTTTTTCCTTCTCATAGCAAAAACCATCTGCACTACTGGCCTAAGCTATGGCAAGTTGTTAGCTTCAGGCAGTGTTCAAAACTAGTATAACGACTTATTTTATATGTATAGACTTCTTTATATAGAGCGCATTAGTTATGGACGTCCAAAAACTTAATAATGCTTTCGGCATGACTTCTGTATGTAAATGTATACGGTGTGATCTAAAAATAATATATTTATTATGTTTGGAAGTAAACTGATCACTCTCTAAACCAGAATACAGATTCTAATATAAACTCTTCAAACTGTTTATCAAATTCAAATTGAATTCAGCTAAAATGAATACATCGATCCCATAAAAACTTCGCAACGATTTCAACATTATTTATATATTTACTAACACATTCGTCAAAAAGCAATTTTATAGTAACGCGTATAAAGAATATGCACCCCAAACTCTTTATTGAAATGATGATTTAAAAACTAACACTCTTCTTTTGTATGTAGTTATAGTTCCTCGACTGTTCCCCAAAAATGTACGATTATTTTAAAATGCTGTTTACACAAGATCTTTTAGTGCCGCCATTTGTATGATGTATGAGCCTCAGTAAGCACCTCTAAGACCATAGTTAAAGCTTCGCTGAGTGTTTGAGCGATAAGATGATAGAGTGGTTTTTGTTTTATTGCAAAAAAAAAAAAAGGAAAAACCATATAAATGTGTGTATAATACCAGAGACATGTCAAAATTATATCGAACGTATTAAAACAGCAATCACAAGCAATATATCTTAAGCAATTCCTCTTGGTCAATGAATTCAAGAACAAAGTAACGATAATATCTCATATTAAAAATGAAAACAATTGTGCTAAGAAATTAAATAAATTAATTTACAGATAAAGGTAGAACAAGTGTAAATTGCCACAAAATTTTTGGGAATTTCAACAGACTTTTATGATTTATTTCTAAATGCTTTTTAGATTATTATTTTTTTTGAAATGGTATTTGTAAAGATAAATGATTTTAAATAATTAATTTATTTATGAATCAAGTGCCAAAATTGACCCAATTTGTAGCTGAGATATTCTATGTGTCTTCTTCAAGAGCAAAAATTAAAAAAAGCAAGAAAAAACGTTAACTTCGGTCGAACTGAAACTCTAATACCATTCACACTAAATTTGAAGAAGTATTTAAAAACATAAAAGTGGGGGTTTACATAGGGGCTACCCCAAAAAGTGGGCGGTACACGCCCAGTAGTAGATGTGTATGAAGCTACCATCTATAAGATACCACCATATCGAATTTGAAGTTGATATTGACGTTTACCATACAAATGCATAAAAGTGAGCTGTAGGTTTATAAAGGACTACCTCATAAGAGAGCGGGACACGCCCAGTTGTATATGTATATGAAGCGGTTGTCCACTAAAATCCACCAAATCAAATTTCAAGGTAATTTGGATTTAAATGAAGAATTTTTCCATAAAAAAAAAAATTGCACGGTGGGTTTGTATGGGAGCTACCAAAAAAAGTGGGCGGGACGCGAACATTAGTCCATGTATGTTAAGCGGCTGTCTATAAAAACGCACCATATCGCATTTCAATCTAATTTAAATTTACTTTAATAAAGAAGTTTTTCTTACAAAAACACAAAACTGGGCAGTATGTTTGTATGGGGGCTACCCCAAAAAGTGGGCGGGCCACTCCCTATAGTCTATGTATGTTAAGCGGCTGACCATAAAAAGGCACCACATTGCATTTCAACCTAATATTGACGTTAATAAAGAAGTTTTCATACAAAAAGTCAAAAGTGGGCGGTGGATTTGTATGGGAGCTACCCCAAACAGTACATTTTGCGTTACAAACATTTCACACTATGTGTGAATGGTATAACAAGAAAAAACTTTAGCTTCGTTGTTCGGTTCCAAAAAAAAAAAACAAATATTTTTGTACACCCTTTTCGAACTACTTCTAAAGCAGGGTGGGACGCGCCCAATAATATATTTGTAAAGCTTCTGTCGATAAGAAACATTGACAACGACTGTAGATTTTGTTTACAACCACCCAAAAGTGGATGTGGGTTTGTATGGGAACTATCCAAAAAGTGGGCGGGGCAAGTAATAAACAAGTTTTTCATAACGCAGAAGTGAGAAGTGGTTTTGCCCGGGGGCTATCCCTCACATTTCAAGTTGATATCAACTGTTCTAAATAAGTTTTTTTATACAAAAAGACAAGACAATAAGCCTATTTACATACAAAACAATACAAAGAAACATGACTGATATTTCTAGATCGATTTGTCTCTTCGAGCTGATCACGAATATAGGTATATACAATAGTTTATGGTGTCTACGATGTCTCCTTTAGCGCGTTACAAAATCTCTCAAAAACTAATAATACCATTTCACACTATGTGTGAATGGTATAGAAAACCAAAAAAATCGAATGTGAAATTAAAATGAAAACAATTTATTAGTTATATTTTGGTTTAAGTGGAAAATGCGAAAAGGATTTCCACACGTCGCAGCAGCTGACAAGAAAAGCAGCTTGAACAAAAATAACAGCAACAACAATTGAAGCCCAAAAATTATGATTTTCTATAAATATTTCATGTTTCGAACAGAAAAACAAAATCCTAATTGAAAAAAATAAGACACAAATCCAAACGTTTCGCATGATGTGAAAACTTCTTAGAAGACTTGTTGTGAAGATTACCGAAGTGTTGGGCAGAAAGCTTTATAAAAAACTAAATAAATTTGGTTGGGAAAGGGGTGTCCATTGTCTGCCTTTTGTAAACTAATGCTCGACATTTGTGCAGCTTAAATCTTTTATTCGATTGGCAATAAAAAGGGCTAAAGTCTTTTCATAGTTTGTACTTCTAAGTATATACATTTGTGGCATGGAGTCCTATCTAGGCATTCTATTGCTACCAATCTACTTCAATAAAATGAATAATAAAACTGCCGCATAAGATATCTTTTGTTGTCTCTAAAAGCCACGAAGTAGGTGGGTTGGGAAGAAATGTTGAAAGAATGAAAAAATCTGTTCGAACTAAAAACTAAAATGAATATAAGAGGGGAGGCTTATATTGTAGGTGGCCCTGATGCTAACTATGGCGGCTATCGAGTGCTACTCATAAATATTTTGTACGAGAAAATGAATTTATGGCTTTTCTTTCAATCTCAACAGCAGCAAACATTTGTTGTATATTTACGTTACTCCTAACTGAAATAAAATTGGGAAAAAATTATGAAAAAATTGTGTAGAAATTATGGCTTTGAAGGGCAATGAATTACAGCTGCTTAAAAACTAGTATAAGACAATTTTTTTTTATTATTAATTTATAAACAAATAAATTATGTATTTATATTCAAAAAAAAATATTTCAACAATGCAGTATGCTAATCGATCGCTTAATTTTCGGTTATATTAATTTAAAAAAAAAACATGTTTTTTTTTTGCATAATAAACTTTTCGTTAGTATTTATGTAATTTAAGACTGCCAAACAATTTTAATCACTTTTTAAATATTTGTGCATGAATTTATGCCCTATATCGTTCCTTCTCTATCATTGTAGGCGTCTGTATATACTTTATCGCACAAAATATCCAAAATTTTCACAGTCAACAGGTGTGCCAATGTTTTTGTTTCTGTCTGTTTGTCTGTTTGTCTATCTTCTAAGATGTCTCTCGACATGCATGCTTTGTGGGTTGTTCTAAGATTTAGAATACTTTTAAATCGTACATACTATATGTCGCATATGAAGAATAAAAAATTTAAAAATTTTTCTTGAAGTAAGACAATGTTCGAATTTTAATGACGATTACCATTTAGGATTAGGCATTTTAAATAAATTTATTGTAGTCGTTAATTTATATTCATATCAGTCATTACACAGTGAAACGACAAGATATACCTACTGCAATTCAAAAGTTTTATGAAGACCACTCCCATTTCATAAAAGTCAATTTTATCCTTATACAGCTGTTCGTAACTTGCCAAGGGTCTGAAGTGTTTATATTACAATGAAATTTAGTTTCGAATTGGATAGCAAATAAAAATATACAACAAATACAAAAACGAACAAAATACATTATAATAATATGGATATGGAGTCAATAAAATTTTGTGTTGATAATACAAGTTAGACGAATTTTTATCAATGTAGGCAAAAAAAAAAAAAAGAATAAAACAGTTTAAAAATGAAGCGCAATAAACTATAAAATTTATTTCAATTAAAAACAATTAAAAAATTGTTCAATTCTTAAGAAGCAGAAGAAACAAAAGAAACCACATTAACTTCGGCGAGGTTGAGGCTTTTATACCCTTTATACGCGCTCTAGAACAAACATATCAGCAAGAAATTTGTGTAAATGGGTGATAGAACTAACGATACGAAGACTGAAAGCAAGGGAGAATGGTAATTTTACAATAAGAGCAATGATAAAATTAAAAAGAGTGTTGTTTGGATATACCCACAGAATAAAAACTTCGCAGATTCAATAGTTTTTAAACCTTACGTTTCCTTCAAAGTAGTGCTCTGAAATTTTATGTGGTGGTTCTCGCCCCATTATATTGTACCAAACCATAAGTATAAAATGTGTGAAGTTTCAATTCTGTTAATTTATGCCACAAAAAATCGGCTTTTTAACCATACGATGCAATCAATCAGGCTTTTATTTTAATGTACGAGAACGAGCAAAGCTTACTTTGGTAATATATGTTTACGTATTAGCGTTGCAAGTTCATTAAATACAAATGTTTATCATACTCGTACTCTAACTTGTATCTGGAGTATAGATTTGCATGATATAAATACACGATGTGGACAAATGCCGAGCAATATATGGCGATTTATATATGTGTTTAACAACCATCTGGTGAATACGGTGGTTGTGCGATGATTTTTGTTTCATGTTTGGCCAAAAACTCCGTCACAATCAAGCTGAAATGTTCAAAAAATTTCAAGCAAACTCGTTCAATTTTTTTAAAAATCGCCATACAAACTTTTCGCGTCGTAAACAAGCAGCTGTCAAACATAGACTAATTATCGCATCCCGCTCAAACTTGACATGTATGTCAATGACAGTGACAGCCAACTTAAGAAGAAGAAGAAAAACCTCCGATTCGGTTTACCAGTTCGCTTTAAATCCACCAGTCCGGGTCGATTTCGGTCCAGAGGATCTATATGTATTGTATATTCTGCCGCGCAATTGACAATATGTAAAAACTATTTGTGAATTATAAATGTTATTAAGTTTTAAGAGTATGGTGTTACCATTAATTTGATAAATCGCTGTAATTTTGGAAACTGTGTTGCTTTTTGTTATAAAAAGTCTTTATACCAAATTTCAAATCAGTATTTCATAGATCCGGTGCTTTCTTTAGCGCGTTTCAAACATTGTGACTACATTATAATACTATTCACACTCTGTGTGAAGAATATAAAAATTAAATGTAATACCCTTTTTCGCACTGCAAGTGAAGAGTATGAGAAAAAATATTAAATTAAATATGCAGCCGCATACGAAAAACATTTTCACGCTGACTATGAAATGAATGTGGATCTAATGAAAATAAGGCGCGAATACTTTGAAATAATGACGTCGCCAACGTCGACGACTCATTTTACAGTCTGAGATATCAACACACAAACTCAAACACCTCAAGAATGTCCCAATTTACTCAATATCAATTGTTGATTGTCGCTGCCACTATTTATTGTAAATGGAATTCGTACTACATATATGTATGTGTATATTGACTAAACGATCTTTGGATCTGTTAATTAAAACAGAAATTCCGTTTAATTGAAGTTAATACAGAAAATGTTTCTATTGTTTAAAGCGAAAATCGAAAAAATAAAAGAACCGCATTCATTTGTAATACTAGAAATGTTGAAGAGATAAAAATTTTTTTTTAAGAAAAAATACTTCATTCACGTACAATATTTTGAGCAGACAGGAAAATGGCTTCAACGGTTGTGGTATGCGTTGTTCCACATAAAAATATATTGTAGTTTTTAATATTACCGACAGGTGTTGTTATCGCGTCGCCGCACTTATCCTAGTCTTTGATGATTGCGAGGCGTATCTTGACATGGAATTTTATGAAATTTATCGCATTCTAACAGATTTCTATCAATCGATTGCAAAGTAAAGTTGTTTTTCAAATTTTTTATGGAGACCTTTAGATAAATATGTTCAATGGAAATCGTCTGCTAGAACTACTGTGACAATTGTTTGTGTTTTATGTAAGTGAAATAGTTAACGGAGATCAGACGATAAAGTTATTTCGATATAATCACATTAAATCATTTGGTTTAGTCTCTGTTTTCCAGAGAACAGAAGGCAAAAATTAATTCTACATTGATACAGATTCTGATACAGATTCATCATATTCGACCTCTTTTTGCTATTGATTCATCGTTGACTTGAAAATCTAGATACGAGGGCTGTTTGATAAGTCACGACTTTTTTTAATTTGCCGCATAGCAACTTTAAATGCAACTTTTAACATTGCAGATTGCACATTGCACATTTTGTACAAGTGATGAGCAATTGCGTCATTTAGTTTGTTTTGGCAGCCAATAAAAGTAGACATGGAAGGCAGACAGACGGACAAAATTCGGGAGGTTGTCGCAATGATCCGACCAAAGAAACCCATTGTTTTATCTACATCTTATTCGCTGAAAAAACCTCTTGACGAGATAAAAACAAGTGACAAAAACCTACTTGCAACTCAAAAAATTTCTGATATCAATTTTGTGACGAAATGTTTTTATTTATATTTTTTTTTTTGAATTGATAAATGAGCGTTTAAGTTGCTACATTTTTTATGCTATAAAATACAGTTTTTCTTCTAGGACACAAATTTTTTTCTCTACTTAAGCATCTTCTCTAAAATTCACCACTACATCGTAACATGACGAACTCTCTTTTATATATTACAATCAATTCCAACCATACAAATGAAAAATATAAACACTACGTCACAAAATTAACATCAAAAGTCTTGAGAGTTACAAGTAGACTTTCGTCACTTGGTTTTTACCTCGTAAAGATGTTTTTGCATTTCATACGAGGGCTGCTATTTATATTTCGGAAATTGACAACACTAATGTCAAAAGCTAAAATCTGGCAACACCATAATAAAGTTTGACATTTTTTCGCATAAACGTATTCACAAAGTTTTGATGTACAATTGCTATTTGTTTTGTTTACAGTGAGTTAAGAAAAGCAATTTGGCCAAAAAATGGAAATTTCAAGAGAAGGTTTTCGTTGGATTATTTTTCACAACTTTCGACGTGGATTATCTCAACAAGAATGTGTCGATGAACTAAGTGCTTTGTATGGCGATAAAGCACCATCAAAAACCACAGTATATCGCTGGTATAGTGAATTCAATCGTGGTCGTAGTTCGGTTGTTGTGCCCAAAAACTTCGATGCAGTGCGTGAACTGATAATGCAAGATCGTCATGTGACATATCGTGAGACAGAGGCATCCTTGCACATTAGTTCTACTTCAATACATTCGATTTTGCATGAACACTTAGCTGTAAAAAAAATTTGATCGCGATGGATACCCCATAATTTATCAATCGCTCAAAAAAGCGCTCGCGTCGATTGGTATAAGGAAATGATTAAAAAGTTCGACCGTGGTGCTTCAAAAGACGTATATAAAATCGTGACCGTGTGGGTATTCCAAGAAGAGCCAAATCCAACAAAAGTTGTTCGTGGAAGAAGCACAGCGAAGCAACTGATCGTCTGTTTCTTCGGCCGAATGGGTCATGTGGCCACTGTTCCGCTTGATCAACGTAGGACGGTCAATTCTGAGTGGTACACGACCATTTGTTTGCCGGAAGTCTTCGGAGAAATTCGTAAAACCAACCGCCAAAGACTGATCATTCTCCATCATGACAATGCGAGCTCTCACACATGTCGTCAAACAAGTGCATTTTTGAGCAATCAAAACATCGAATTAATGACTCATCCTCCGTACGGTCCTGATTTGGCACCCAATGACTTCTTGTTCCCGAGTATCAAAGGTAAACTGCGTGGTCAACGATTTGCGAGCGCCGAAGAAGCAGTTGAAGCGTTCAGAAACCATGTTTTGGAGGTGTCAAAAGGAATGGAAAAACTGCTTTGACGTGGATTATCTCAACAAGAATGTGTCGATGAACTAAGTTCTTTGTATGGAGATAAAGCACAATCAAAAACCACAGTATATCGCTGGTATAGTGAATTCAATCGTGGTCGTAGTTCGGTCGCCGACGAATTCCGTGAAGGCCGTCCATAATCGGTTGATGTGCCCAAAAACTTCGATGCAGTGCGTGAACTGATAATGCAAGATCGTCATGTGACATATTGTGAGATAGTGGCATCCTTGTCCATTAGTTCCACTTCAATACATACGATTTTGCATGAACGAATGCAAAAGTGTATTGATCATCAAGGGGAATATTTTGAAAAACAATAAAGCCATTTTCATTTAAAAATGTTTGTTATTATTTGCTATTCCCGAAATATAAATAGTACCCCTCGTATCAGATAAATAAAGTGATTGGTTGAAACTGTAAATGAAGTCGGCTACCTTACTTATGGCCGTATGGCACACGATTACAATCAGCAAATTGTTTTTCCCTTCATTGTTGTTAGAGCAGATCAGAACATAGACAAAGCAAAAATTCTACAGGTGCGAGAGGTTGAAATATAGTTTCATCAAAAAGTGAAACGAAAACCAACAGGAAAATAAACAGCAAAAATACCATATTAAAATGAAAATCTATTCGAAAGATGAGACAACTCTGGACTCAAAGTACCAAAATTTCGGCAGAAATAGTGTATTTATATATATTTTTATGGTGTTTTGGATTATTTCTTGATTCGGTCACTCTTTACACAAAAAGTAAATTAGTGCACAATAAAACTGGAAAAAACAGCAACATTGAATAATGCAAAGATAATTGCTTTGGAATGTCATGCGCAAATGGTGAATATACTCAATGCATCCATTTTTGAAGTGGTTTCCTCTATTGATTCTATATATTTTAATAGAAACATAAACAAATGTCAAGTGTGACCTATACGACTTAATGTGAAAAATGTTGCTGTATGTATATAGCTATCTCTTTCGCAAGGTCTCTGTCTTGTCTAAAATCCCAGAGCAATTAAGGGGAAAACAATTTGCTGATTGTTATTGGTGTTTCATACGGCCATTAAGGCTTCTTATACGAACCATAGATTTGTGTAGGTCTATATTTTTAAGTGGTCCGTTCTGAACATATGCGGTACTTTTCAATAGAATTTACAAAGGTTCATACGAAAACTTAAAAATGGGGCCAGATTTGTATAGGTGCTACCCCTTAAAATAAGGCTGGCATGTTCTTTTCATACACTTTATGTGAAGAGGGAAAAGGAGAGTCTAGATATCCAACTTGAAGTCTCTAGCTTTTATAGTCTCCGAGATATTTTCGTTCAAGCAGGTCGGACAGGTCTGTATCAACATGTCTTTGACAATCTCACAAAAAAAGTCTCGTATCGACTGGTGCAATGTGAAATATTGAAATGAAATAAAATCGAATGTGTTTTTCGGAAAAACTGGTCATATCGCAACTGTTCAACTGTAAATTTTGAATGGTACATAAACATTTGTTTTCCAAAAGTTTATGGAGAATTGAAGAAAACCAACCGGCAATGACGGCTCATCTTCCAACACAACATTCAGTACACACGTAAATTGCGAGTTCAATCTTTTTCGACGCCTGAAGAAGCTGTTGAAGATTTTAACACCTCGTTTTGGTGGCCACCATTTCCGAGTGGTAACAGTGCTTCGAAAATTGGTTCAACGCACGCAAAACTACATCTATACTATTATTATAAAGAGGTAAAGTTTGTGAGGTTGTGAGGCTGTAGGGGGTAATCTCTGGATCTACTGAACCGATTTTGAAAATTCTTTTACCAATAGCCACTTTATTTGTGAGTGTCATAGGCTATATATTAATCTGAGAAATGAAAACACTTTTTCGGATTTGCAAAGTAAGTCGGAGAAAAAACGGTCGAACGAAAGCGTTTCTTACGAACGCTGCCTTAACGATGAGAGATATATTATTGAGTTCTAGAGAAATGTTGTAGAACTTGATAATGCCTACAAAAAAGTCAGCGACAGCATAACTTTTAAATTTAAGTCACAAATTATTTTATATTAAAAAAATAATATTAATAATAATATTCATATACGAGTTAATGGGTCGTGGAGGACATGGAAGGTAGGGGAAGGTAGGGGAAGGTAGGGGAAGGGGAGGGAAGAAGTGGTATGGGACGTGATGGTAGAGAAAGGGACAGGAAGGGCAGGGGAAGGATAGGTAAGGTAAAGGGCAGCAACGCGCCGGGTTACTTTTAAAAAGGAAAAGGAGGTAGGGGAATGGATGAAGGGAAAGGGGAGTGTTTGGAAAGGGATAAAAGAGGGGCAGGGGAATAAGAATGGGTGGTAGTGTAAGGGATCATAAGGAAGGAGGGGTAAAGGTATGAGAGGCAGGGGGATGGCAGCAACGCGCTGGGTACCATTTAAGATAGAGGGATGAAATGATGTTAACAGCGTAAGGGTGGTTTGAGAAGGGGTGGAAGGGACAGAAGAGGGGTAGGAGAATTGAAGGTAGAGTAAAGGGGCATGGGGAAGGTGTGGCAGGGAGAATGTGGGGCGAGGGGAAGGAGTGAGAGTCAAGGGGAAGGAAATAAAGTTTCTTTTATTTATGTATAGCCTTTGTGATTATATATATTCATATTTTAAAACAAAATAGTGTAAAAACCTCCGATATCAAATACATTGCGAGTTTACCCTTGACATTGGAATGCTGTGTACAGTGTGTGCTCCTATGCCCACTTGATAGTTCCAATCAAAGCAAAATTTTATAGAAATCAGAAATGATCATGCAAACTATCGCAAATATTTTGTGTGATGATATAGTTTTACACAACGGAAGTTGTCGCTGATGATAATAATAAAGTCTCAAGCGTAATGGGCAGTGATAATATTACAAAAAAAAAAAAAAAAAGAATAAGGGAAAAAAAATGCATATCATGCTTGGACTATTGTCTGCTTTGAAGCTTTGAGTGAGTAATATTTATTTACTACTTCAACAAAACAAAACAAAAAAAAACAAAAATTAATTATAAACAAGGCATCACATTTCCTCAAAAATAAATCATCACGCAACAAAAAACTGAGTTGACTGCAAAATTGAAAAGTTGAGCTGTTGTCAGCAAGAATTCAATTTGTAAAATAAAACTGCATGAGCAGTAAATTGTGGCCAAAGGTTTTTTGTTTTGGTATTTTATTTATAGAAAAATAAATAAAAGATGAATACTACTTTATGAGACCACAGAACGTTGTGTACTCTATCAAGCTATGTTGCTTTAGTTAGAGTACTGTACTTGATAAATGTGATTTTTAGCTTCGCTTCAGAGATAGGCGTTGAGATATATTTGGGTACATAGTATATGTAGCAGTATCTCTATGTAGAGATATTATTTTGTCAAATGAGAGATAAATCATTTTCCACACAGAGTGATAAGATAAAAATATATATTGCGTGATTACGCTGAAACCTAAAGAAAAATTTTAAAAATTTTAAAAAGTATCTACAATGTAGTTTTAATTTTTCAAAATTCACTGTAATTAATTGCTATAATTGAAGATCATGGCTATATAAAATCACATAAATATAGTGTTGGGTTTGTGCAGATCTGCAATCAAGCTTAGCAAATGCAATAACGAAAATAATTGTATTCTAAATCAAATCAGGCGTTGCATGGCGGCCAAGATACACTCCTCTTTCGAGCGCATGTATCTGTGCTGCATACAGATACTTTATATTTATATTTGAACTTGACTGACTAACTGACTGACAGGCAGATGCAGCGTTGACAATTTTAATGTCGCGCTAATACTTCTTCTATTGTGCTACCGAATACAACTGCCTATAGTTCTATACATACCTCATGAATTAGATTTATTTACCCCTCGAAGTGTTTATACGCTTGATTGAATTGTGTGAATTGCTGTATAGCATTTATATTTGTACATTGAATCCACCTACATGCGTCTGTACAATGGCGCGGCAATGATCTTGTAATTTGTTAATTTGAAAATAATTAGGAGCATACGTTCATCCCAATGTTGTCTATCTATCTATTTATCTATTTGAGAATATAATTAATTTTATTTATCTTATTTTGCTCCACTTTTCCCTGCTTGTTTTAATTTAATCAATGACTGGGGCAAAAATATAAACACTTAAACACATAAAAGATTTATTCACAGACGGCAATTGGCTGCGGTAATTTATTGACCACGAGGTTAATTGTATTTGGGAGATCAAGTGGATTCGTTTAAGTATTCTTTAGTTGATATGAGCTTATATAAAATAGTGTACATATTTACAATTTGAAAATTATAGTATAAATTCAGGTCTACTAATATCAATCTATGAGTAATTGTCCAGCTGACTATTGTGATCAGTTAAATTTAATAAAATTGATTTTGTCTATCCTTTCATTATTTAAACTAATATTGCTTAGGTTTTGTTGGAACCGAACATGTTATCAAGAGAGCGGGGAGAAAACAACATGTTAAGTTTAATGAGTTCGCATCTTGAATACCCTATACAATAATTTTTAAATTGAAGTTGACGATTTAAAGAGCAATAACTGGATCATAGATTTCTATGTATCCACATTCTTTATAAGTTTGATGTGAGCTAATAGGCGCATTTAGTCGAACTATTTTAATATTGATCAATGACGGGCAATCACTGATCAATTGTTTCTGTTGAATGCGACCAATATTGGATATTTTATGGGTCAATATGTAAGTAACATCTGCATATATCAGATTTGCAGCTTTACATACATACACTTCTACGGAACTTGCTTCAGAATGAGCAAGTGACGTTTGTAGCTTTATAAACATTATACAAAGTGGGTTGTAACTTAGCTTTATTCTATTTCATCATTAAAACATAATGTGAAATTGTATTATCAGTTTGTCAGAAAGTTTGTAACGCATTAAAGAAGGCATCGTAGACCCCATAAATTCTTGATCAGGTCACTAGGACGAGTCAATCTAACCTTGTCCATCTGCTAGTTGATGAGTATGATAAAGTATACATGCTGAATTGCTACGCCCAAATTTTTAGTGTAGCCCCCATACAAACCACCCTTTTATTTTTGTATGAAAAACTTTTTTATTGCAGTCATTATCAACTTAAAATTTGTTACGGTGGCTTCTTATGGACGGATACTGAGCATATATATCCAAATCTCAAATGAAAACTTTTTTTTTAGTGTAAGTGTTAACTTGAAATTTGATATCGTGGCTTCTTATGATTCGTCTAATTTTGGGGGGTATCTCCCATAGAAATTTACAACCCACGTTTATATTCTTAGGTTCTAGAAATAGGTTTTACAAATGTCAGGAACTATTCGAGCAGGATGCCAGTACAGTTGTAACCTTTACTGAATGATTCACTTAAAGGTTTTTTTTTAATTTTTAATAAAATACTTAAAATAGAATTGGATGTTTGAATCTTTATTATGACCCGAAAGAAAAATCTCTGACATTTGCTTTTTACAGATAATTTCATTCAAATGTTGACCGCGACTACGCTGTATAAGGTCCATTCGGAAGGTCGAATTTTCGATCATTTTTCCCAGCATTGCTACCGGTATCTCGCGAATTACGCGCGTCATGTTGGCTTCCAAGTCTTGAAGCGTAGCTGGCTTAACGACGAAGACTTTAGACTTCATATAACTCCAAAGTAAAAAATCCAGAGATGTGATGTCACACGATCCAATCGGCCAGTTGGCCGATGATGATGCTGCGGAAGCGCATGCCATTGACGATTATGTTTGTCAGGCCCCTTTTTTAAAGAAATACGGACCGATAGTTCCAGCAGCCCATAAACCACACCATTATGGATGTGACGGTAGTTCAAGAATCTCTTCGGGTTGCTCATCATTTTAACGTATACATTAAGAAATGTGCCTCATCACTGAACAAAATTCGGCACGAACACAGCGAATCTTCATCGAGTTGTTGCAGAGCCCAGACTGAAATTAAAGCGTAAATTTAAGTCTGGCTGTTTCAATTCGTGAACGATTTGAATTTTGTAAGTCTTTAAACCAAGATCCTAGCGTAAAATTCGCCAAGTTGTTCCACACGAGAGGCCGAGATACTGCGCACGGCGTCGAATCGATTGGTCATTGTCTTCAGCCACACATTCCGCTACAGCCGCAATATTCTCCTCACTGTGGGCTGGATGTGTTCTGTTCGGTTGCGTATCATCTAATAACCTACACTGAGACTCATATTTGTTTCTTTACTGAATAAATTTTCTTAGAAATTAGTTCATAAGAATTATACAAATTTTTCAGCTGTCCAGCCAGTTGGTTAAATTAGTAGAAGCGGAAATTTTTTTAGTCTCGCATTAAGTCTGCACAGTAAATTGAGCATGGTAAACAACAACGTTCACTCTTTTTGTAATATCAAATTTCAAGTATAAGAAATAATCCTACAAGTGCAATAAACTTTTAATTTCATCATACAAAATTGGTCGAATATTCTCATAATAGTATATACTCATTTCTTAATGAATTATTTCCTGTTTTACGCATATAGTGTACGTTAGCCCATATAGATATGTAGGTACATGTTATTCATTTATGCATCTATTCATTTGATTTTTGTTTTGTTTTGCAGCATGGACCTACGCACGTCACTACTAAAGATATTTCTACTACTAATTATTTTCGGCACCAAGTTGCTGGCTTTCGGATTCACTGCAAATCTGCAAAATGATCGCAAATGTAAATATTCGCGCGTGAATAGACTCTCGACAGTTCGTTGCTATTACATGGATCTGCGCGAGGTGCCACAGTATCTAAAGTCATCGGTGGAGGTAAGTTCAACGGGCTTAACATTACAGAAAAGCTAAAAACATTTGCATAATATTCACTTAAATAATTACTACTGAACGAAGTAAAATGCAGCAATGAAGTCAGCCAGAAAAAGGTCAATTTGTGCTAATAAAATTTAAAACCAAACAAATTTAATTCGTAACGCATGTGTAAAGCACGCAGTGCTTTTTTGCCTTTTGCGCCCCAAAACGCCAGCCCCATCCAAGTCATTGAGACAGACAGACAGACAGACAAAACGTAGCAGAACGTTATGACTTGGACAGGGGAAACTCAATTGAGCTTAATTAAAGCATAAAGAAGTCGCGCTCAATCTGCGTGCATCGTGGTTTGGTTGTTGTCGTTGTATCGTCAACAGATACAGATACACTTGCGACATAAGTTCTACGACTACATTGTAGATACAGATCACAATCTTCCCGGCATCAGCAATTTTACTGGTATGTGATATATGCGAAATTATATATTAGTTAGCGAGAAATTCGAATTATATATATATATATATAGAATAGTTGTTGTAATTGTAATTGTTGTAACTAGTCGTTTTAGGTAATTCGCGTTTTTATACTCTTCACATGAAGTGTGAATTGTATTATAATTTAGACACAATGTTTGCAAGAAAGTATTGGAGTATAGATATATTTGTGATCAGCGTGACAAAACGAGTGAACCTAGCCATGTCCGTCTGTCTGTGCGTTACTGTCCGCCCTTTCAGTCAATATTCGAACATGTTTGAATTAAAGCAATTATTAATGTTAAAATAATAATTGTTTTGTCAACTACATACAAAACGTGAATCCAGTTAACAATATTGATCTGTAAACATTTGAGGATACGTTAGCTCAACTGTTAAGCAGGCTGGATTATATTCCAGATGACCTGAAACGCTCAAATGTTTGTTTTTATTGATTCTTTTATATCATGCATAATTCAAAAAATCCTTGTGTAACAAACGAATGTCTGTTATCCAATGATAACAGATTATTCCTTCTTTGCCATTGAGGAAAATATATATTTACAAATATTTCCCAATGATTAATGACCTTGAGCCAGCTAAAATTCGTATATCCTTTAAAAAATTTTGAAACTGCATCTTGCATTTTGAAACTGAAATTCCCATCATAGGAAAGAATGCAGAGTATTAAAGTTTCGGTTTTACCGAAATTATCGTTTTCTCTGGTTTGTAACTATATTCATTGTTTCCAGGTTCTCGATCTATCATTTAATCGCATTCGAAAGCTCAAAAGCAACTCATTCGAGAAGTACACCGACTTACAATTTCTGCTACTCTACGAGAACATGATACAGACAGTGGAGCCTGGCACTTTTAAACCGCTCACATCTTTACAGGTAAGATTGATACATTGCTAGTATTCTGTGAGGTTTTCTAAGTTTAGAACGAATTAATTTTCCACAACTGCTTCAGAATTTAGTAACATTAATTTTTATTCCCTAAAGTGGGCAAATGGGAATTTTTGTAATTTCGACAAGTTTTCGACCCAAAATTATTACTTTGAGTGGCTTTTTGGGGCTGTTTCTTAGGACCATCAACCTTACATATTGAGGTGCAAAAAAAAAAAAAAAACAAATAATGGTCCACAAACTTCCAACAATTATATACAGAGCAAGTTTAAACTGTTACAGTGAACCAATGTACTTTGTTGTAGATCAAGACATTTTTAAAAAATTTTGTACAGCCGCAAAATGTTCATGTTATTGCTAAAAAAAAAATAATCACTCTTTAACTTTACGTTCAAGATTAAGTAAAGGGATGTAATTTTTTTCTACATGTTTCTCATAAATTGTTAACTATGAAATAAGGAACTCTTGCATATGACTATAAATTTGAAAAAAAAATTGTTATAGGAAAAAAGGTTTTAAAGTAACAAACACATATTCACTTTTGTTCCCCACTGTAGGTATTTATTATTAGAGTTAAATTTTTTAATGGAGAGTGAGCTTGAATAACAACGACATTCAAGTAATTTAAGTTACTGATTTATATTTCGAAATAATTGAAGATAGTTTCCCATAGGAGTTTGCGGGATATATTATAGACAATAAAATCAACTTCTAATTTTAATGCCTTATCAACAGGAAATCGATCTTTCGAATAATGGACTCATGACAATTCCCTTGGAGTTATTTCAACTGCCGAAGTTGCGAAATTTGTATGTTGATAGCAATGATTTGCAGTTTTTGGCGCGCGATTTGCAGGTAATTCAAAACAAAATTTAACTTGTACTAATTGAGCACGTGAATAATGTATTTTCACACGATTTATTTAGGCGCTAAAGAAGCCAATTAGAGCACCCTTAGAATATTTAAATATAGCAAATTGTGATTTGCAAGACTTGCCCGATTTGGGTGTACTACCGCGTAAGTAAAATATTAAAGTACATCTTTATATATATATTTATATATATAATAATATTGTTTCAATATTTTTTTTAATAGATCTCTGGCAAATGAATGCCTCATCGAATCCGTTGACTAACTTACAAATTGAACGTTTTGGCTATATGTGTCATTTGAAGGTGATTGATATGACAAAATCTGAATTATCTCAATGCATGTGCCAACAAATAAATAATCACTTAAGCATATTGGGAGCAGAGAGAAAATTTGTGCCCGTTTGTATTGGTAAGTTTTAGTTTAAGTTAGAAACAGTAGTCGTCAACATTGTCATTTTAAAATGTTACGAAAAACAAAAACTCAATAGAAAAGGCAAAATAAGGCAAACTGGAAAGCACTCTGTAATAATAATTTCACCTTTTGATATTCATTCGTGTTATAGTGTGGACAATATAACGCATAAATTGTGCCTGATGTAAGGGTGCTTTTTTAAGAGGAATAATTGAAATTAAACTCATACAAATATATGCAATGAGTCAATTTTTATACTCTTCAAATATAGTGTGAATAGTATTATAATTTAGTTCTTAAAAGTAGCATCGGAGAGCTAAAAGTATATATATATTCGTGATCAGCACGACGAGAAATATTGGTTTTAAACTTGATAAACCAACTGTCTAGTGTGGTGCCTAACATTCCAGACGACCTGGGTTCACGGCCCGCTCAATCCAAAATATCTTTAAATTTCAATTGAATTCTTTCCAATCATTTCGTGAGCAACAAATTTATCCACAACCATCTATACCATTGACAACCGCCAAAAAGGCGAAATTCGCGCCAAATGCATATGAATGAATTTTATTATAATACTAGTGTACCCGGAGTGTGTCGCAACTTCCTCTCTTGCTTTTATAACCTATTTTTTCACAGTGTCCTTCACATATGTACCATATAGTATCTATCTGTGTTAAAAGTTTTTGAGCTGTAACTAAATTGGTATTTTTCCTATATGGGACGTGACACCGCCTACTTTTCCAGACTATCTTACCGAATTTCATCCATCAGCGTCAAACAGTTGCGGGCTACAACTAATTTGATTTTTCTCTCATATTTTAGGGGCGGTACAACACCCACTTTTCAAGATAAATAATCCAAATAAAGTTTCCTGCGAATGGTATTAGAGCTTCGATTTAACCGAACATAACGTTTTTTCTTGTTTTGCTATAAATACATTCGCAAATTTTACATAAAGTGTCGAATAAAACTTCATCGTTCGAGTTATTTCTGGAAGAGAAACATAAATTTAAACAGCCTTCACAGTTTTCACTTCATCATTTTTACATTTTTATTTGCTCATTAAATTTAAAGTTGCTGACCAACTTTTGTCAATCTCTTTGCAGAAATACTCGATAGAAGTGTATGTCCACTGCCCTACAATCAAACTGTCGGTTCGGAAGCATTTAAAAGCTGCCAAAATCAGGCGAACATAGAGGAGGCACGAAGTCTGTGGATTTTTGGTGCCGGCTGTTTTGGTGGTTCAATCTTGGTGCTGCTGCGTAAGTACGAGTATTTTTTAGTGCACGAAAATAGAAATCTGAACTGAATGTAGTGCAAATTTATGACACTAATCTTTCCGACTTTCCATTGCAGTTGTCTGGTACTGTGTGCATCGCCATCGTAAAAATCGTGCAAAGCAGCGTCTTATACGCGAGATGCAAAAACGTAAAAATTTTGTAATTTCGCCAAAGAATGCCATGAACAATAATCATGCTCTTCCCCAAATAAATCCTCATCGAAGTAGTAGTCGTCAATCGCAACACGAACGTGAGGAACGCGAAAATGAACTGCTGCACTGTGATACTGCCTGATAATATTAACTCTACAATACATGATTAAAATTAATTTGATTATTAGGGAATTTAGATGAACAATAATTTATTTAAGCATACTTTTGTTAATGTTTTAGGAGATATATATAAGCATAATATATTTTTGAAAGATTTAGATAAAACTTGTTAGCTATGTTAGCTTGTCAGCTATGACCAAAAAGCTAAAAGTGCATGACAAATATAAATTGTACAATATTAAAAAGGAGAAAGTATTAAACTAACAAATGAGCCAATCGCAAATGTAACAATATTATTAACTTATATTTATAAATATACATAAATATTTAATGTAAGTTGAGAGTAGCCAAAAAGTAGCGAACCCTCCAAATACGGGGTATACAAAATAAAATTGTTATATTTATACGTAAACTAGTAGCATATTAATAAATAAATTGTAAGTATTTCAAAGTTTCATCCATTTTAATTCATAATCATATACATACTAGAAGTATATAGTTATTTGAATCAGTCTTTATGCATAGATTTTACACTGCTCCCTACTACTTCCAAATATAAACATGCGAAAAAGTATACAATTGTATCAAATTTGTGTAAATCTTTATTAATAGAAAAAAGTAAATCAATTTAGATTTATCTTCAGTCTAACTGCAACTTCTACGCCCTGTGCCCGGGGAATCCTTAGCATCCTGGTCCGCGACAAGCAAGAAGCAAACTAACAAATGTGCTTTTATAACCTGCACGAATAATGTTTGTTGACATGGTATATTGGATTTGTTGAACTGTCAAAGTGTATGTAACAGAACGAAGGAAACATCGGAGACTGCATAAAGTATATATAAATACGTAAACATAAACCATTTTAAGATGTAAGACAAAAAGACTTCGTGAATACTTTTATACAGTGTTGTAGGAATTAATGAGTAGATGTGCTTAAACATAAATTTTTTTTTTAAATTTTTGTCCATTTTCATCTTTATTTATTTGTTTCAAATCCACTTAAAAATTTATAGTGCATATAATTCACAAATTGTTTTTACATATTCTTTGTTAAGTTATGTAATATCTTTTTGTTTGAAAATGAAGTACCAATTCAATGAAATACCAATTCAATCGTCGAAGATGGTCGAAATTCGACCAATAGAATACTGGGTGTCTCAAAAGAAAGTTCACATTTAATTTGCTGATTGCGTGAACGCAGTATTTGTGAACACGACTGATAATGTTCTGGATGTTTCCCCTGCCCTTGGAGTTTTTAGGCGCCTAGATTTATGAAGCTGTAATACCTCTACATTTTTGTTTCATTTGTTTCTTTTTGAAATTGACATATTATATTAAAATATTAGCTATTAGCTGTTCTACTATGTTATACCCTGCATACATACGTATGTCAATCGGTAGCCTAGCTTTTGGGAATTTAGTCGCTATGGAGCGTTTCTCGGGAGCGGACCGTGCGTTGTCCGTACGTGAGTTTTACAAAAACGGTTATTCAGCGACTGTAGCGCGTAGAAAATTCGACATGTTAGTCATTTAAATGATGCGCCTAGCCCTCGACTCATTGGAAAATGGGTCGAGAAGTTTGAAGAGACCGGTTCAACGCTGGAAAAATCAAAATCCAGGCGTCCAAGGTATTCGAGAACGTTCGAAAACGTAGACAGTGTTACTCAGTCTGTTCGTGACAACCCTGACCTTTCGATTCGGAAGCGTGTTGTTGCTTTAAACGTGCATAGATCATCATTGTTCCGCATTTTACACAACGATTTAAAGCTGCACCCCTACAAAATTCAGTTGATGCAAGAATTAAAGCTTCAGGATGCTGGGCAGAGGCTTGAATTCATAAACCAGATGATTGAGCACTTTCCAACGTTTACCAACATCTTGTTTTCTAATGAAGCTCATTTCCATCTTAATGGACATGTAAACAAGCAAAATTGCCGCTACTGGAGTGCAACCAATCCAAAACACAAACATCAGAAACCCTACATTCGCCTAAAGTGACCGTATGGGCTGCGATGTCGGCGCGAGGAATTATCGGCCCTTACTTTTTGAAGATGAAAGGGGACGCACAGTTACAATGAATTCAGAGCGTTATGTGGAGATGTTAGACGACTTCTTTGTGTCTGAACTACAGAACTTTCCTGGTTATAACCAAATATCATGGTTCCAGCAGAACGGAGCAACTTCACACATGTCCAACAGGTCTCTAACACGAGTTCATGAAATTTTTCTTTGCAAATTGATATCCAGGAGAGGTGACATAAATTGGCCTCCACGAAGTCCCGATTTAATCCCTATGGACTTTTTCCTGTGGGGTTACGTCAAATCCAAAGTTTACGGCAACAAACCGACTTCCCCGGCACAATTAAAAGGAAATATCCGTTACGAAATGGCAGCCATCACGGAGAAAAACCTGCCGAGCCGTCATAGAAAATTTTAGTGCTCGATTAAATGAATGCCGTGAACGCAACAGTTTACATTTGGACAATATAATTTTTAAGAAATAAATTCCCAAAGTATGTATTTTAATATGTAATAAACATTTTTTCAATAAACTACTTACTTTTTTTTATCGATTTTTTAAATGTGAACTTTCTTTTGGGACACCTTGTATTAGTTTCTATCAGGCGTATATGTTTTTGCTAGTTGATTTAAACAAATATTAGTTACTTTTAACTATAGAGCCAGGATACATCCGCATTGACTCGGATAAATCACCATATAGTAAATCTTAGAAGAAGAAGAAGAAGTAGAAGAGAGTAGGTCAAGATATGTACGTACATACAGTACAAGGAAAAGATCATCATAGACCTGATGCTGCCATCTTAAGCTCGGACGTCCTCTCTGACGCCGGCCACCAATTAAGTTCATGTTTCCGTCGTAAACCTTTCGTGCTGGAGCACGAAAGGTTTACGACATAGTCCCAGTCCAGCTGGGACTATGTCAACCTCATCAAAGAGCCATACAGCTCGTGGTTCATAAGGGTATTAAACTCGACGCCAACTCTAAGGAGACCAAAAATCCTACGAAGAATCTTTCTCTCGAACACTCCATGCTTCTGCGCTATATAGCAGCATCGGGATTATCAGTGTTTTATAGATTTTTATCTTTGTACTTCGAGAGCACAAAGTAGCAGCGATTAGCAAGCGTTATTCTTCGTCTGATCTCTCGGCTGATGTTGTTGTCGCTGGTAGCTTCCGTTCCAGGTAGATGAAGTTTTCTACAACATTGAAGTTGAAATTCTCCATACTCACAGACCATAATGAAGGTCTGCCAGTGGACATCAAGTACTTCGGCTTCTCCTCGTTTACCGCTAGGCCCATGAGATGAGAAGTGGCTGTTTCTCAATCTCCGAGAACGCCCTGCTAACTCGCTGTTCGTTGGTGCCGATGATATCAATATGATCAGCATGTGCACGTACCGTTCTACGTATGGACAGTGGCTTAGGATGTATCCATCAAGAGATTAAAAAAGTCCAACGATAAAGAATCACCCTGCATGAAACCTCTCTTAGTATCAAAGGGTTCGGAGAGGTTCTTTCCTACTCCGACGACGCTTTGGGTATGTGATACCGACATCATGCAAAGGCAAACGATCTTTCCTGGGGATGAATTTTGTATCCTATTGAAAGGAGACTTATTACCCGGTAGTTCGCGAAAACAGCGGGGTCTCCTTTATTGAAGATAGGACAAAGAACACTGAAATTCCAATCGTTGGGCATTCATTCACCGGACCATATTTGCATAAGAGTTGGTGCATACGCCTTACCAACTCTTCGCCACCGGTCTAGAATAATTCAGCTGAGAGCTCATCGGAGCCTTCCTCTTTGTTATTCTTCAGCTTTTTAATTACTGAGTCGACCTCGTTATAATCCGGTGCCTCAACAAGAGAGCCATCATCAATTGTTGGGTCTAGGTATGCTTCTCTCTTGGTGGTATTATTCTCTTCATCGGCCCCAAGTAGGTTAGAGAAGTGACCTCTCCATAGTCTCAGTGAATCCTGTGCATCTGTAACCAGACTTCCATTATTGTCTTTACAGAAAGAAAATTGTAAGCCAACTTAAAAAAAATCGATCTTTTTGTTTTAAAAGTTAAAACTTTTATTTTCAGATTAAAAGACAAGAAAACGGGTGACTTATAAATAATGATATTTCTAAAGAGTTAGGAAACTATAGTCCAGTACATATAATATCCTGCAGCCTTAATATGACCGCTTTTGTAAAAGTTTGCCTTGCCAATTGTGTAAGTAAGAACATAAAAAAATCGTTACATTCCAGTAATTCAATTGAAATGAAATTATTACCATTTTTTTTTTTTAATTTTTTGAAATTTCCATAAATGAGCAGGGATTGATATTTTTTAGGTTAAATTTTTGAAAATCGCAAAAAAAATATGTCTATACACTTCATAAACCTACCGAAATTATTATTAGTATTTTTTTTTTAGTCGAAAAGTTTGAAGCAAGATCCCAGCTAATGGTTTATGTCCAAGAGCCATATTGATCAGGCCGATAAATTGTCTAAAAAGCTAAATCCGATCATCTCATATCGTCACTCATTTCCGGAGCTCGCCAAATATGCTCAACCAAATATTTCTATGCTGTCTGGTCTGCTCAGCAAAGACAGAGTAAAATGAACCAGACTCGCTCACTCTCTCAGCAGAACACATCTTTTTGATTCTTTCGTGTCTTCTGTTTCATGCTTCTTACGATAATAGCTTGATGGGATGGGGACACTTTCGTCCGACTCTCAGCAACTGACCATCAGCAACTGAGCAAAACGAGCCAAGTGGAAGCGTAAAGTGTCTTTTATGTTGTTATTGCGTTAGGTTGTTGTTGTTGCTTTAAATATTTCAGGGAGAAAGAGATAGGGCGCTAAATTGTGAGCATATGTTAAAATATAAGTAACACACATACATGCGCAAAAGACACTTTCGGAAAATTTTGAGCAGCAAAGTGTCTTTTGTGAGCAAATGCATAAAGTGAGCGACAAAAAACTCTCGTTGTTGCTTGAACAAAAACCGATTAAAAAAAAAACAGTGTTGAAATGTCTCTTCGCTTCTATTTTAAATCGTGTCGCACGCAACAGTTTTTTTCTGACTGCCTGTACAAAAAGACCACTTCTTGCGAGCTCTGCTCATTTCACAAAAATATAGGTCTATTGTAGATACTATAAGACTATGCTATGAAATTCTGGTCGAAACTAAATTAATTTTTATGGTGCTGAATATAGACTAAAAAAAACTATACCTATATATCTCCGATGGATTCTTCAACTTGTCACAAACCTTTTATAAAACTAGTTCAAGTAAAGTTCAAATCAAACGTTTTTACAATAGTCTGCATGAAGTTGTATGTTTTCACTCGATGTCAATGTCATCGACACGTCCGCGTACACGATTTTTTCGCTTCTGCTTCTTTGTAGGCGGCGGCAGAAAACTTTCCAGAAACTCAATTGTATTAAAGATAACATCTGAACTGACATTACCAATATAGTTTTTATCGAAGTAGACCATTGGCGAATCACTGGATCCCAATTTATTGCAATTGCAACGCTGTGTAGCTGATAGTGCGTCAAACTCAACGACAAGAGTATCATTGGATTTATCTGGAAGTTTTAGTTTATATTTTAAAAAAAAAAGTATAATTTAGATATATATATATATATATATATATATATATATATATATATATATATATATATATATATATATATATATATATATATATATATATATATATATATATATATATATATATATATATATATATATATATATATATATATATATATATATATATATATATATATATATATATATATATATATATATATATATATATATATATATATATATTATTTTAGTGAACATATACATACCAAATATGGGTCTAAAGCATTCTTTGATTTTTATCCACTTTTGACAAAAGTTTTTTATAAAACCATCATTGTGACTGAAGAATCCTTTTGCTTCTGCATCGATCCGCGACTGCATGAAGGGCGGTATGAAGGGCCATTTCCCTTTGGCAGCATAGAAGCAGAAAATATCTGAAAGGAAATAAGTACATAGAAATTTCTATTTATGTACAAATTAAATCAGTTGTAAATAAATACATACAGGGCACATGGAAAATATGAAAGAAACTGCGCTTTTGCTCCCATTTTGCAATAAGTTGTATGCCACTACTGCTCCGTTTTGTATGTCGATCCGCTGCATTTTGTTTTTGGCTTATGCCAAAGGGTATTTCCTCGATACGTTCTCTTTTTATATAAGCAGCAGTTAGTAGTAGTTCTTTAATATGTAGAAGCAATAAAAATGGCAAAATCCGCCAGAACAATTGTTGCCACAACTGCATGGCAAGCGTTCTATGTTAATGACAGATAGTAACTGAAATGCAACTATAGCACGGAATCCTGTGAGAGAGCTTTGTACAGCACACAGCTATTTTTTAATATATTTTTTTATTGATTTTAATTAATACATACATACGAGTATATATGTATTACACTAGTTTACAAATTTCAATTTTAGAATACAAAATTTTTTTACATTCTTACATACAAAATTTTGGTTTTGTTTTTTAATTTCGGCCATTCACCTAGAAAACGGTATATTAGTATTTTTTGATTTACTAGTCCAGAGTGAACGGCAAAAGTTTATGTGGCGATTAAATTTATTCTACCATTCACACATAGTATGTCTGAAAGTTTGTAACGCATTAAAGGAGGCATCGTAGACCCCATAAAGTATATTTATTTTTGATCGGCTCGACTAGACGAGTCGATCTAGCCATGTCCGTCTGTCTGTCCGTCTGTATGTTGTTGTGCATTTTTTGGGGACCAATTTTTATGCTATCCAGTTGAAATTTGGCACATTCACTTCTTTTTATTGTTTATTGTTATTGTTTAATAGAGTATCAAGATTAACCTGCCACGCCTACTTTTTGGGGTAACACCCATACAAACCCTCCGCCCACTTTTTACTTTTTGTATGAAAAACTTTTTTATTGTAGTCAATATCGAATTAATAAATGATATGGTAACTTTTAGTGGACGGGTGCTTAACATATATATTAATGGGTGGGACCCACTATTTAGGGTAGCCCCCATACAAACCTACTGCCTACTTTTGACTTTTTGTATGAAAACTTCTTTATTAAAGTCAATATTATGTTGAAATGAAATGTGGTGCCCTTTTTAGGTCAGCCGCTTAACATACATAGATCTACGGGCGTGGTCCTCCCACTTGTTGGGCTTGCCCCATACAAACCCACAGATTACTTTTATGCATTTGTATGGAAAACGTCAATATCAACTTTAAATTGACTATGGCGGCATCTTACACATCTACTACATCGCTTCATACACATCTACTAGTTTGCGTATAGCGCCCACTTTTTAGTGTAGCCCCTATTTAAACCACCACTTTTGTGTTTTTTCTTGTTTAATGTAACATTCCTGGAACGGTTAAGGGTGGGACAAGTGATTAGGATGTGTTTAATGTTTGTAGCTTGTGGTTCTTGGTATATTTGGCATTGATTGCGAATATTTTTGTTTAAATAGTGGTTATGAGTTAATTTAGTGTGTACAAGTCTTAGTCGGATTATTTTAATTTGGTCTATCGTCTATTGGTGTATCGGCAGTTTCATTGCCTTTTATATTTGTGTGTCCTGGGACCCACATCAGTTTTAACTTATAGTAGTTTTTGGCAAGGTAACTTCTTATCACACAAGTAATTGTCGGGCCAACCGGCTACAGAGGTGGAGCAAGCACCTAAACACTCCGTTTATTTCCAAAAATCAGTTTAACATTTGTAGTACTTCAATGAAGGAACTATCAGATGTTAAGCTGAAAAGAACAGATACTACACTTTGATCTTATAAGGAGAATCTAAAATCTAAGTGTGAAGGTTCTAGCTTTTATAGTCTCCGACATTTCGTTGTTCAAACATAAAGACGGACGGACGTATATGGCTAGATCGACTCAACTTTTGATGCTGATAATGAATATATATATATATATATATATATATATATATATATATATATATATATATATATATATATATATATATATATATATATATATATATATATATATATATATATATATATATATATATATATATATATATATATATATATATATATATATATATATATATATATATATATATATATATATATATATATATATATATATATATATATATATATATAGTTTATAGTTTGGACAACCTTAGTATATCAGGCGGGGTATAAAAAAAAAAAAATAAATTAAAGAAAAAGAAAAATGAAAATGAAAACAAACTTTTTAAACTCGATCTGAGTCCGCTGTAAACTAGTGTTATAGCATAAATGGGTTATTATATATGCAACTGCTATGCAAAGCATGCATGTGTTTGTTGACACATTTGTATCCTTTGAAATGGGTTGCAGGTTACAGCTACGAAGTGAATAAAGCAGAGGACATTGAACCTATTGTAATGTCTGACTAGTTTTGTTTATAGTGAATGTGCGAATCAAATAAATCGTATATAAAAAAATAGACACTTCGCAAATGTCTTAGATTTTATTTTTTACTCTTCACACAGAGTGTGAATAGTATTATAATTAGAACCGATATTTTTATTTTTTTAAACCGGAACCTTTTACCGAAATTAAATAAAATGAAAGAACCGTACCGGAACCAAAATAATTGAACCGGTATAGTTTCGGTTCTCACGTTAATGTTAAAAATATCCGGTTTTTGCTTGGAGACATCCGCTAACCCAGCCAAACGGTTATGATCACTGAATTCAGCGTACCCAAATTAAGCAAAATAGACCTATCTCACAAACCTAACTCCTACAAAAAAAGTTGAAAAAAACTACAATTGTGATATTATAATCGGGCCTATTCCGGTTCTTACTTTCAGGAAAATCTTGAGAAAGTGAAATCAATAAAATGGTTAATTTTTTAAGCATGGTAAGATTTTGCGTATTTAATTCACTTGCGTTGAGTAATATAAATTTCACTTGATTAATGCCAAATTAAAATTGTATCGAAATCACGTTCGTAAAATTTTCCCGTAAAGCAGAACTGGAACACGTCTGTATACTAAAAATTGGTACATCTAAGCATCCTTTCTAATATTTAAAAACTGAAATAAATAGTACCGCTGCCGAGCAAAAACAGTAAGTGTGAAAAGTATTAAAGGTTCGGCTCCGCCGAAATTAACGTTTTTTACTTCAGGAAGATCGATTGGCAGTACAATTTTTCAATGAATGTTTCCAAATGGTTTTGAAGATTCGAGACTGGATAATTTTCGGTATAGGACGAGCCCCGAGAAAAATGTGGACAAGAAATGTTTGCTGAGGAACTGGCAATAAATGCCATGCCTGTGTCGCGAATATTGCAAAATGATCTGCTATACACGATGAATTCTGTTCGAATGTTTCCACAAATTTCGGATGAGGTCCAAAAGAGGCTCGAGTTCGTTTTGTCCAATATTTCCAAAAAAATCCAAGATGCAAGGTCTAGCCACTTTAATAATATCAAAACAGGTAATGAGCCCAAAATTCCATAAAACAGAAAAGGAGCCAATCCACCAATTAAAGCAAGTCAATAAAAGTCAGCAACAAAAGTAATGATGTCAAATTACTTCAGCAGAGCAAAAGTTATAGCTGCTGTACTGAAGAATGCCGAAAGTACTAGTAAATTTATTACGATCTCTGGCATCGAAGAAATTCGTAAAGCACCATATTCTCCGGATCTGGCACCTTGTGATTTTGGTTATTTATAAAATTAAAAAAAGTAGGAGGAAATGTCTTCAGTAGCAATGCAGACAAAGGTATTGCAGTTAATGTATAAATTGAGAAGGTACAAAATCACTATTTTCAGGACTAAAGTATTGAAATTAATGGTGATTATGAAGAGAAGATTAAAAATAGTAAAGATTACCAATAAACAAGAAAGAATGCTGCAGTCATGAGTACATCGTCGAAATACCATGTTACATTTCATGCACTAATGAAAAAAATAAATTTTGTTTTTTTAAAGTTCAATACTGAGATCGATGAAAATTGTTGATACCGAAAAAAGTTCATATGAACAAACGCTGTCAAAAATTTTCGGCACGAGCTGGTTTTCATCGAGTACTAAGATAACAAAAATGCTTGGTACCGAAAATACCTTATATAGATATACTCAAAAAAAAAGGTGACAAGTGTGTGACCATTTTCATTTTTGTCAGAAAATTTCACCTAAAAAATATCTGATTTTAGTATTTCATGTTGATTTGGGGTCACTGTTTTTTGTTTGTTTGATATAGCTGTAATAATTTACAATTCCGGTAGCAAATATTTTACTATTCACACGAAATTTTAAATCATATTGTAAAACACATATACAATTATTTTTTTGTTTGTGAGGGTAGTTTGTATGAGGGCTATCTCAAAAATCTATTCTTGATATACATGCGAAAAGTCCCTTCACAAGAAGCCACCATGTCAACTTTTAAAGTGATATTAACAGCATAAAAAAAAATGTTCATACAAAAAGTCGGAAGTGGGATTGAAGTTTGTATGGTGGCTACCCTAAAAAGTGGGCGTAGCATGTCATTATTGATACTCTACTAAATTGTAATAATATATGTCTATGTAGCGGCCTAAAAAATTCCCAACAACATCCGGACGGAAAGGCAAACAGACAGACAGACGGACATGTCTTTAAAGTGATATTAACAGCAATAAAAAAAATGTTCATACAAAAAGTCGGAAGTGGGATTGAAGTTTGTATGGTGGCTACCCTAAAAAGTGGGCGTAGCATGTCATTATTGATACTCTACTAAATTGCAATAATATATGTCTATGTACCGGCCTAAAAAATTCCCAACAACATCCGGACGGAAAGGCAAACAGACAGACACACGGACATGTCTAGATCGACTCGCGTCGTCGAGCTCTGATCAAGAATATATATACATTGTGGGGTCTACGATGCCTCCTTTAATGCGTTACAAACTTTCAGACAAACTCATTATTAATTGGGTGAATGATATTAAAGCTTCGGTTCCATCGAAGTTAACGTTTTCTCTACCTTTTTAGCAAGTTAGCTGTTTGCTTTTAGTTTGCGTGCTGTTGTATATGGGTGCCTTCTGCACTTCGTAATCCTCTAGAAGTTCATTCCACAACTGCATGCGTCGGAAATTAAGCTTATTTTCAGTCTTAATGGTAAATGAATTTGTGCCAGCATTGACAAACTCATGATAATCACAGCTTGTTTGTGAATCTGTTGTAGCAGTGTTTGAAGCAACAGCGTTACAGGCGCGCAGTGGAGGCTCATTTAAGGGTTTGCTGTAATTTTTTTCAAAATTACTTTAAACTTGACTTGAAAGTAAGTTTTGTATTTATATTTTACACACCTATGTTTGGCGAAATACACAAAATAATTTACAAACGCTCTAATGAGCTGCGCATGCGTCGAGTTGCGTTCAAAGTCCGGAAACAGTAGCGGACTATGGAATAGATAGATCAAATCGTCGCAGTGTACTACACCATATTCGCGCTTGCGCATTGCATTTGTATAAATGCTGGCAAATGTATACGGCCCACTGTAGTTAAAGCGATAGAGATACAACGGATATCGAGTTGTGTCCTCCGTGCGTACATAATCGCGTACAGCATTGTACATTGGATGTATGAATCCGCGATCGGAAATGGTCTGAAAATATTATAATCATTTACCTCATATAATATTTATTAAAATAGTTTAATACACACACTCACATCCAAGAATCCTTGCACCGTGTCATTATTCAGTTCATGTTGTCCGCCGAAGTATTCATCAAGCACACGTTTCGTTTTCTCTGTCATTTCGCTTTGTGTGAAATGCATGGGAAATTCCAATAATGTTTGAAACAATTGATCAAAATCTGCATTAAAACTATTACGCAGTGTTTCATTTTCCGTAATAGCTACAACACGTACCGCACCCTCCTCTGGAACACCTCCCAGCAGTGTTGGTACTGATTTGTAATTGCCAGTGGCCAATAAACGCTTTGGATGTTCCATTAGAAAAGCCTCACCACCGGAATTGCTACGCTCTACTACAGGACGATAGTTTGCCATATGATCCACATCCCAATACTTGAGACCATCGCCTGCATTTATTAGTGTCACAGCATCCACTTGGCGCAGTGCACGAGTCAATTTAACTGTACTCAGCGTTTGTGCATCGGAAATGTTACAAAGCGCCGCTGTTAGACGTGTCTGCTCCAGCGGTTGTTCCGTAATGGCAAATGGAACATTCGCAGTACCACTCATTGCTATAATATTGCGAAAAAGACCTTCCGATTGACGACTAAGTAAATGCAGATGAGTGGCCACTGCACCAGCACTCTGACCGAAGAGTGTCACCTTGCGTGGATCACCGTTAAATGCAACGATATTCTTCTGTACCCAACGCAGTGCAAGATTCTGATCCTTCAACCCAAAATTGCCAGGCATATTATGGTCGTCGGTAGAAAGAAAACCCATGGCACCCAAGCGATATGACATGGTGACCAATATTACTTCTTGCGTATCCATAAAATACTCCGGTCCGGTGATTTGTGGATTAGCTGAGCCACTAAAGAAACCACCGCCATGTAAGTAGACGAGTACGGGCAGCGGTGTGCGTGCTGGTTTCTGCAATAATGCTAGTGCTAAAAAAGTATGGAACACTTTTAATACAATATATTTAAACATACCAACGGCTTGTATATATTCAAATAGAGACAATCCTCCACACCATAGACCATGGGATTACGCAGTAAATAATTCTTCTGTATACAATCTGCTTTAGCTTTCGATGCATCGTAAATTCCTATAAATTTCGGATATGATTTGGGACTCTGTAATGTATTGTATAAATTTATTTTAAATTTATTAAAAAGTTTAAACGTAGTACTACTTACACTAAAGCGCATATCGCCCAATGGCGGCAATGCGTATGGTATACCGAGATATGCTTCAAATCTTCCAGTCTGATAACCGGTCATGTAAACGCCGCGCATGCAGCCCGCATTGCTGGAACAGACGAAGGGCACCATTTTGGATTCAACACTTGCAGCGCTTGTGAAAGCAACGAGTAGCAACAGTGATGAGAATATCAACAGATTATTCATTATAAATACGTCGAGCAAAGTATCTGTAAGTATATTTGTCGTATCCAATGCATATTTATGTGCAAGAACTGTGTCAATAGTTGCGGAACTTCTTTAAAAAAAAAAAAAAACAAGATATCTGACAACTACTTATATATTGATAAAATTCTTGATATATCGTAATTTATTTTATACCCTGTACCTAAATGAACGAGGGTATAATAAAAGTGTGCGAATATACATATAGCAGTCAGCTATATATATAACAAACGTGACAAACACAATAAAGTATATATTTATATACTTGATCAGCATCGGGAGTCGCCTTGTCTGTTCGTCTGTCTGATAATATGAAACAACAGATCTCTAAATGAGTTCGTTAAGATATTTCAATAAGATTAGATGATAAGAAGGCACTGTGTGGTTAAATATGCTAGTAGTTTGCTTGTTCGCACTGCTTTGCTCTATTCCGGCTACTTGTACAGGGTGTTTAGTTGTCGACTGTAACGTTCTTACTTTTATTTTTGAACTATTGACATATACATAAGATTTGGTAGGGCGAACCGGTTTCAAAAGCTTAAACGACTTACAAATTTTGTTCTAATTAGATTTTGTTTTTCAGCTATTAAATCAGAGGTGTGTCGTATTATTAGTTTTGTAAAACAATTACCTTTTTTTTCAGTTTGCGAATTTTTGTAACCAAACTTGTATGTTAAATTCAGCTGCTCAATTAACATAAATTTGTTATAAACGTTTTAAAGGCGAGCTTTAACTAATTCATAGTGACATTAATTGACGCATTAAATATTTCTAAAATGTTTTTATTATTCTTTTATATTTCGATTGTCAAATCGATCGATTTCTCGATGTATTTAAATCGAATATGATGTCAACATCATTTTTAAGTTGATGGCGTATAAAGCAAGTGTGATATACACTATAATCAGTTAGTTGGCTATATCATGTTGGCTATCAGCATGTTGGAATGTGTGTTACTTAGTAAAAGTTATATCTGTAAAAAAATCTCTGTCTGTCTATTCTAAATTGCTTTGTGTTTGGTTTTTAAAAACTTTTGATTTTACTTCATTTCTTCAGCCATATACGTTCCTTTTCTTTCTATTATCTCAAAACTGACCCGATGAGAAATTGATAACCGCTTTTCATATGTTATACATTATATGTATTTTGTTACCTACACAGAAAAAAAGCCATTCTAAAAATAGCTTTCAAATTCTTGTTTTTATCCGGCATAGGTGTACTTACAAATTTTTAGTGCAATTCATACTAAATTTTCTTGAATCAAGCATAAAATGGGATCGATTTAAATGAAGCGCGGACATACTCAGAATAAATATAGAATTATTGAATAAGTATAAAAATAAAATTCTAAGAACAAATCTGTACTCATGTCAAGTATAAAAGTCTCAAAATTTCGAATAAGTCCTTTTTGACTTGAAGTAACTAGAAAATTCTTAAATCAATATCTGAGAGGAGAAATAATTATTAATCAATTAATTCAATTTCGTCGCACCGACAGTAAATAGGTTGTGATTCGGCAACTCCATATATCGGGTGTTCTTTAGCCGATGTTGTTTAGATGTTGGCACTTCTCAGCGCCGCTGGCATGTGTCATGGTTCGATTCCAGGTTCCGACACCAAAGAATATTTTAGGTTAGATTATTAAATTAGAATTTTCTAAAAATAGAACAAAATTGCAACAGAACGTTAACTTCGGTTGAACCGAAGTTCTAATACCATTCACACGAAGTTTTAAATAGAATTGTAAAACATAAACGTGGGAGTGGGGAGTTTACCCCAAAAAGTATACGCCCACTATTAGATGTGTATTAAGCGATGTAGTAGATGTGTAAGATGCAGCCATATCGAATTTCAAATTGATATTGACGTTTCCAATACAAATGAATAAAATTGAGCTGTGGGTTTATATGGGACTACCTCAAAAAGTGAGCGGAACATGCCCATTTTTATATATGTATATGAAGCGGATTTATACTAAAATCCACCAAATTTAAATATTTAAATGAAGAATTTTTTTAATAAAAAACAAAAAATGGGTTTGTATGGGGGCTACCACAATCAGTGGTCGGGTCCCACCCATTAATGTATATGTCAAGCATCCGTCCACTTAAGGTACCATATCAATTATTAATTTGATATTGACTATAATAAAAAAGTTTTTCATACAAAAAGTCAAAAACGGCAGTGGGTTTGTATGGGGACTACCCCAAAAAGCGGGTGTGGCGGGTCAATCTTGATACTCTATTAAACTGCTATAAAACGAAATGTATGTGCAAAGTTTCAACTGGATACCATAAAAATTGGTCCCCAAAAAATGTGCTACAACATACAGACGGTAATGGCTAGATCGACTTGTCGCGCTGATCAAGAATATACAATATATATACAATATATATATATAGATTTTCCACTCTTTTTATATCAAAAATATGTTTGTTTTTTTTTTAACTTTTTATTTGCCATCAGTTCGATGCAGGAACTATAGTCAAATTTTCTGACTACTTAATTTTCACATTTACGGTTTACATGATTTTACATATTATATTAATATATAATAACATAATAACCTAATCTTAACTTAAACGTAATACTGTTTGTAAAATTCGATGGTTTTTGTTCTAGAATGCATGAATGACGTAGTTACACATATAAATAAAAATATGATGTTCTTGAAAACCGACGAGCTTCTACTATATATGATAGTACTATAGGAAACACAGTGGATAAATTTAATCTTTGTAAATAAATAAAACTGATAAAAATATCTTCCTTGCAAGATTTTTTTGTCTAAAAAAGAACAATATTATTTCTATTATTTTTTTTTTTAGCTTTCCTCACCTTGTAGTACCAAGTAAATATAGTTCTAAAACACTCATATTCCCAATGTACATATTTTTGCTTGTAAGGTGAAAACGGAGCGGCAGCTAAAGTGAAAAAGAGTAGGATGAGACACGCACTATGAAGAGTAAGTCAATCGAAAAAATTTGCGGTACCCAGTGAAAACAACAATAGATATTTTTATAAGTACAATATTTGCTACAAATGAGCCAATTGAAGAGTATACATAATTCTTTCAGCTAAATTGAAGTAAATATTTCATCGTTTTTTGATAGACATGTTTATATAAATTAATTAGATAATAATAATATTGTATAAACTGAAGCACAGAGGAGTGTAACAATTAAATTACAATAAATTAAATAGTAGGAATTAAAAAACAAATTTTTTTAGGTGTATTTCATTCAGTTATAAAATTTTGACTTTCATAGTAATATTTTACTCGATAGGGCTTTTCATAAGCCATACAAATATAAAACTGTTCATGCACCAATGGAATCAAAGACAAATTTTACCCATCACGAAAAATTCAAATCATTTAATAGAAAATGTTCTTAAATACTGTTCAAACAGTTTATTATCGTATATTACCTACATACATACATACATATTAGCAAATACATTTTTAAAAACCTACATTGAACTAGATCTTAAAACTATTTCAATAAATAAAATTATTAACAATGTTTCGTTTTATTGTCTTAACTTCCGCACAACTTCCAACCACAACAAACAAAGCACGTCTGAGCTATGTGAAACCCTAACGTCGTTTTTTATACAATATTTAAATAGAGAGAAAAAATTCTAAAAAAAAAAAAAATATAACTTATGTATTTGAATAGTCTGGTAAAGTAAGTTGTAAATATTGTTTCGCATATATTGTATAAATGTATGTAATTTAAATAGTATTAGATCGTCCAAGGCGTCGTCGAAGCTTTGGAAGTTGTTTCATTTCCATTTATATCGTAATTTATACAAAATTCAAAAGCAGCAAGTGAACATAAAATGCAGTTTAAATATTTTCCCATTATTTTAGCTAATCGGCCACAGATCAGATAAGTATACATACTATTGATCTGATCTATAAGTCATTCAATCCGTCAGAAGTTATACTTTCGCTTTTATTACCGGCTCTTTCTGTTATTGTCTGCGTTTTTCTCCCTCGCATACATTCGTATTAATAACAAGTAGAGATGGGTGCGTGCCTGATTTTTTAAGGCACAATTCGAGACAAGTTCGAAGTTGAAGCACGCAGACACGAACAAGCACGGTAAAACACGAAAATATAAAAAAAATGTTATCCCACCAACATTGGCTAAAAGGGTATACTCTATTTATAGAAAAATTTGTAACATACACATATTTTTGATTAGTAACAAAAGTAATGGCGAATAGAATAGATAGCGTAGATAGAATTAAAAAAGATCTTACTTAAATCTTAGATAAAAACGAACTTTAAAATGGAATAGGAAAAGAATTATTAACTCAAAATTTAGTCGGAAACCCTTATTCGACGTATTCTGTTGCAAATGCTGACAGTATAACGCAATTTTCAATGACCGAGTGGTTAAAGACATTTTGGGTGGTTTGATGTTGACATCCATCCTGCTAGGATTTTGACGTCCAGGTCATCCAAAGCTTTAGGCTCATTGCTGCAAACAAGCGACTTAATATAACGAAAATAGTTCAATGGTGTTAATTCACACGATCTTTATTGATCATTTCTCCCTTATATATGTCACCTAACTTTTCGTGTAATTAATCCATTGTAACACGAGCTGTACGTAGTAGTTCACAACGTCTTCATCAAATTTGGCGAACAAATATTCCGATATCATTACGATATCTGAGGAACGCCGTTAAAAGGTTCAATTTTGATAAGCTTATAAGGTAATATTTTCTTCTTTATGCGCGTTTCGTACACGGTCTGTAGGCTTCTGGACGTGTAGCGTAAATTACAATGGAATTAAAACTTAAATTTGGATAATTTCAAACGTTGTGGCAACATGAGTTCATTTAAGTTGAAATGACAAAACTTACAAAACACAAATGACACTAGATTTCAAATATTGATAAACAATATTTGGCCAGATGAGGCCACTATAGGTTATAGCCCTGCAATAAATTTATGATCGAGTATGTCATATATATCCATACAACATTAAGATAAGAATCCTTCAATGACATAATATTTATGCTCTAATTATGTGAGAGAGAGCCATAACGAATATTTTTTCGATAATTTATTACGCTTAACTTTGTTTTTCGTGTTTCCGTGCTTTTTCGGCTCAGAGCACTCTTGGCTTGCACGCACGATACACGTACGAAGCTTATTGTACTTTGCAAGAACACGCACGGCACATGCATCAAATTCAACTTTGTTGCACGAAAGCAACGTACACATGCGTCACGATCAATCACGACAAAGAGCACGACTCGCGTTCACCTCTACTAGCATATACGTAATTAATAACGGTTTAGTGCCTCGTGTCTGTAATATAGGCGACAAAAAATAGAGATAGAGTGTATATGCGGAACAGAGATAGACATTGTATTTATTTTTATCTCAGCAGAATTCTAACTATTCTGCAATATTTCGCGCTTAAATAACTAGATTTCTTTTTAATTTTTTACAAATATTCATTGTCATAATACAAATTTATGTCACACGTGCCTTACAAAAAGTTCTGTCTGGCTTTGTTAAAAAATCAATTGTTATTACTTTTTGACACGTGCAACAGAAACAAGTATGAATGCTGTTGTCGAATCTAAACGACTTCGAAATACAATGCCTCCTTTCTTATGTAGACTACAAAATTTATAAAAAAATTATTTTTAATTTATTGATGAAAAATAATTAAAAAAGTAAAAACTGAAAAAGAAACAAGAAACAAGAAAAAACGTTAACTTCGGTTGAACCGAAGCTCTAATACCATTCACACGAAATTTTAAATAGTATTGTAATACATAAAAGTGGGCGTTTAAATAGTGGCTACCCCAAAAAGTAGGGTGGTACACGCTCACTAGTAGATGTATGAAGCGATGTAGTAGATGTGTAAGATGCCCCATATCGAATTTCAAGTTGATATTGACGTTTTCCATACAAATGCATAAAAGTGAGCTGTGAGTTTATATGGGACTACCTCAAAAAGTTGATCGGTCAGTCAATCAGTCGATCTAGCAATATCCGTTTGTCCGTCTGTCTGTATGTTGTTGCGCATTTTTTGGGGACCAATTTTTATGCTATCCAGTTGAAATTTGGCACATTCACTTCTTTTTAATGAAGTTTAATAGAGTATCAAGATTAACCTGCCACGCCTACTTTTTGGGGTAACTCCTTTACAAACCCACCGCCCACTTGTGAATTTTTGTATGAAAAACTTTTATCTTGTAATCAATACCAATTTAATAATTGATATGGAAGCTTTTAGTGGACGGATGCTGCTCATACACATTAATTGGTGGGACCCACATACACATTAATTGGGGTAGCTCACATACAAACCTACTGCCCACTTTTGTGCTTTTTTTTGTATGAAAAACTCCTTTATTAAAGTCAATATTATTTTGAAATGCAATGTGGCGCCTTTTATTGACAGCCGCTTAACATACACAGACTTTTGAGCGTGTCCCGCCCACTTTTTGAGGCAGTCCCATACAAGCCCACAACTTACTTTTATGCATTTGTATGAAAAACGTCAATATCAACTTGAAATTCGATATAGTGGCATCTTATAGATGGTCGCTTCATACACATCTACTAGTGAGCGTCTGTCGCACACTTTTTGGGGTAGCCCCTATTTAAACACTCCACGTTTATGTTTAACAATACGATTTTAAATTTCGTGTGAATGGTATTAGAGCTTCGGTTCAATCGAAGTTAACAATTTTTCTTGTCTATATATATAAAAGAGGAAGTGAAATTTTTTGTGTATATTTGGTAGATCCACAAAAAACAAATTTTTTTATAGGCCCACTACAACTGTCATATGATTTTTCTGTCAAATTTATTTTTCTTATTTTAATTCGTAAAATTTATAATCTTACTGATACAATTTGTGTCACAGTAAGATTTGTGTTTTTTGTCAAAGATTTGTTTATTTTGTGTAGCAGTACGGTTTGTGTCTCAGTATGATTTGTGTCTCAGTACGATTTGTGTGTGTGAGTATTTTATTTTATAATATTTTAGTAAATAATCTGGTGCTGATAAAACAAAAAAAAAGTAGAATATAATATTATCAAAAATGCCGCGACCAAGAAGATCTAATCTTTCGCGAAATAGTCGTGCAACCACTATGCGTCGTACAATTAGAAACCAATCCACAGAAGAAGACCGACAAATCGAACGGGAAGAGAGACGCATTACCATGGCCAGGGAAGGAGTGGTAGGTGGAAGAAGAGGTAGGGGAAAGGGCAGCAACGCGTCGGGTTCCTTTTAAAAAGGATGGAGGAATGGGGGAAGGGGGAGGAAAAGGTGAGTGTTGGGAAAGGAATAGAAGAGGAAGAGGGGCAGGGGCAGGGGCAGGGTGAAGAGGGGTAGGTAGGGGTAGGGGAATGGGAGGTAGGGTAAGGGATCATAAGGAAGGAGGAGTAATGGCAACGCGCCGGGTAAACGCTAGTTTCTTATAGGTCTACTATCTTAGCTATATCTCAAGTTGGAAACTACCAATCTGATTTTAATGTCAAAATAAAGATAGTGGAGTACTCAACTTTTTAAAATCGGTGTAGTAATTTAAACAGAAATATTTAAAAAATATCAGCAAAAATGAGGGCAATAAAATTTGTATTGAATATAAATATGGCATCCAATGCACTTTTTGGCTGTAATTTGAGGGCTATCTAACCTGAAGAATTTTCCAAAACAAACAATTTCAGCTTTGCAGACTTTTTTTCTATGTATCTAGTCGATTTACTTATTTGGTTGTACTACTGCCGTAAAGTGCTAGTCGATATCAAAGAACAATATAGTTAAAGTTAATGTTAATTTACTGAAACACAAGTTATTAATTGCAATGATTTATTTAATGCATTTTTTATAATAATTAATTGACACGAAATGCAACAAACGCTCTAGAAAATTTTAAAAAGCAAAGAACGCTGCAGTTGGTTGTGCTCGAGTTTAAGTTCAAGGTACAAATTTCAATTAAAATTTTTTCTGACCAAGTGTAGCACAATGACATTTTATCCATATTATTAAGTATATGGGGAAACTATTACCAATTTAAGATACTATACCTTCATTTATGTGAAGTGCGACTTTGAAATGAAGTAGGGCAGTTTGGTAACATAAAAATATTATGACTATGATATTATGATTTTCATATTAAATTAAATTTTATTGCGATTCAGTCCATCTTTTAAGCTTAATATTTGTATAACTAACTAGTTGATCCTGCGCGACGTTATGGTTAGGTTAGGTTAGGTTAGGTTAGGTTAGGACGGCCAACATGGTTGAACCCCACGTTGTCACTTAGGCCAGCATAGGCCCCTTGTGATACCATATATATTTCCTATTTCAACCGCAACTACTCTGAGAACCACTTTGTCAGTGTCAAGAACGTGTTATTGTGCTCTTAAGATTATATTTTGGCCAAGTGAGTCTAGAGATCCTACACGTGCCAAGGTTGCACCATCTATTGGTTGTTATACCGATCATCTTTGCTGAGATCTTTAGTTTGCATGTAGCCATAGGTATAACTACTGCGGCCTACTGTGGTAGTTTATCCGGTCTGTAAAGATGTTAATAGCGTTTTCTCTAGAAAAGGTTGTCCCATTGTTGTCTGGTGGGTATTGTGACGTCATATTTTCAGTAATCCTTTGCACCTTATGCATCTGCTGAAGAATATAAGCCCTTTCTATTGCTGGCCACCATACACATACTCCGTAGAGCAGAATGGGGCTAACTACTGCCGTATATTTTGCAGTTTCGCTGATAGTAAGACTAATATTGTTGAGTTTGGGTAGAGTTAGTATCGGTAAATTCTTCTGACTGACCGATGCCCCTCCTAGTTACGAATTCATAGCTCTGCTGGTTAGCATTTTGTGCATAAGAACAACCAGAGACGCATCGACCCCAACATCTGTCAGAGCCCTGGTGATAGCGTCTGGGAGAACGTTATTAAAAGCACCCTCTATGTCTAAGAATGCAGCTAAGGAAAATTCCTTTTTCTCTATCGATTTCTCGATAGTGTGAACCAGGAAATGCAAGGCTGTTTCTGTTGATTTACCTTTACTATACGCATGTTGAGCGTTGCAAAGAAGCGAGAGGTTGACTGTGCTTCGAATATGAACGTCTAAGAGTCTCTCTAAAGTTTTTAATAGAAAAGAAGCTAGACTAATTGGCCTAAAGTCTTTGGGTTCGGCGTGAGAGGCAATTTGATGGAATATGATTAAGGCTGATACAGTTCTCAAAAACTGTGTATAGCCAAGGTAAAATATACTCTTTCGTATTTTTTAGCTGAGCTGGGAAAATACCATATAAAGAGCTGAAAGGTAGCCCACACAATTTTCTTCCTATATTTGATATAAGTACGGGAGAGACTCCTTCCCCTTGAATTTCTGCATTGATTTGTTACGAATTCTCTATGAAGTGAGTATCTAGTATCAACTCTAGCGTTTCTTTACGTTGGGTGCATTAGGTACCCCATCGAGACTGGTGTCTTGGAAAGGATTTTTCTTAGACGGGATGCATCAGTAGACGTTTCTATATTTGCCCACGATGCACGTTTAGCGTTTCTTATCGCTGTCTTGTATAGGCTTAGTTTTTTTGTTGTATACGTTCCATGAGACATCTTGGTCTGTCAATTTTGCCTGATTAAAAAGCTTTCTACAACCTTTTTTCAGATCATCCATATCTTTCGACCACCAAGGGGGTTTGTGTGTCACCCTCGTCCTGGCTTTAGGGCAAGCCTTCTTTAGTGCCCTCGAGCAATTATTTTTGAAAACCTCGACCAGGTTTTTAGTTGCTCAACATTTCTAGGTTCATAGGGTGATTCGGGTCTTACGATTCTTTTCAGTGTATTTGTGTAAATTTCCCAGTTAGTATTTCTTAGGTTAATACTTCTTTCCTGTTTGGGGGACTCTTGCGACAAACAGTATAGTATGTATATGTGGTCGGAAAAACTTTCCATGAAGTAATTTTGTCGATAAGGTTATCCGATATCAAAGTGATATCGGATATCCTTACGATTTTTAATAATAAAAGTAGGGTTATTACCTTTATTGCACATTGTATAGGTTTGTGGGTAGTATATAATCATACAGTAACTCACCTCGCTCATTGGTGTTTGTACTTCCCCATGTGGTGGGCATTCGCATCACCTCCTAAGATGATGTTATAGTTTTTCAACCTGCTCTCTTTGAACAATTCCTGCATCTGTGTCGAAAGTACAGGTTGTCATCGTACGCTAGATAGAATGAGGCCATTCTATAGTTAGTGCCGCCTATCTCAAGGCTGAATACTTTTTCAACGCTTTTCTCCCAGTGCACTTTGCTATATAATTACCAAATCTCATGTAAAATGGTTGCTGAGATACCTTTGGTTTTTCTCCAAATTTAAAATTTAAAAAAACAATATTGCTCTCTGAAAAGTTCTGTATTTTTGTCCACGCTATTGTACGCACCTCATTCCCTCAATATTGGAAATATTGGTTTGAAAGTTGTTACGGATATTTTTTAAACCAATAATTTGTTACTTATGCAAATATCACACGGACTTAAATTTTCATGTCATATTGCTATGATAGACCTCGTGTGACCATGATGCAAAAAAAAACATCAGCTTTTAAACTTCCTTATATGCACTTGTTGGTCTCTTCGGTTTTTTGCTTTTATATTTGAATTTTTTATTAACTGCATAAATTGCCAATATAGCACAAATTTTCACGGTTTTTTCCATTATAAATGCTAGAGCACTAGTGTTATAAATGCGATTATGCTACCACTGGTTAACACTGAAAATGTATCTGTCAAATTTCAAGTGCGTCATTTGCCCACAAAGTAATATTTTTATGTGATATTTTGACAGTTGCATGAAACATAAGTCAGATAATATTACACGAAACTATAAGACCGTGTGACCAGGCCATAAGCAATTACACTAGTCAACATTTAATTTGTATGTTCGAAATAAAAATAGTCTGAAATTTTTTTTGAATGGGTATTCATTCGCTGTATGCATTTTTTTATTTTTTATTATAATATGCAATATCTCGACTTAGAACCGATTAATCCACTTTGAAGTGAAAATAAAGATAGTGAAATATCTAGTTACACAGTTTGTTAAAATCGGATGAATATTTTGAAATTTATAAACCGAAATATTTAAATAAATGTCGGTTTATTTAAACAAAAAAGAGAGTAATAAATTTACTTTTAAAATAATTATAAATAAAATTCATTTACTTTTGTCAAGTTTTGTATATTTTACGTAAACGATGAACTTTTACGAATTAAATTAAACAATTTCGAATGTAACTTGGTTTTGTTGTTTTTTATTTTATGAATGCACACACATACACAAGCAGCACTTTGCATAACCGCAAAAATTACAAAAATAATATTCTTGTTCTTCGTTATCTTTCTAGAAAAAACAATTTTGTTATTTTCTCGCCTCTACAAGCGAAATAAATTTCTTATCTATTGGTGTGTGCTCTTCCATTTAAAACTTTTAGGGCCACCTGGGTTAGAGCGTTGTGTATAATTTTTGGCGTATGAAATAATTATAAGTAATAGGTAATTAAATTGAAAATAAAGGAAAATTTCGATTGTGTGAGAACGGGGCTGAACTCACATCCTCTACAATGTTAGCCATCACGCTAAAATTCCAGCTATCGAGGCCTCAACTATTTTCTGATATAAGTATACATTTTTTTACACCTGCTAAGTTCACAGCTTAAAACTTCGTATGAATGGTATTAAAATTTCGGTAATGGTATTAAAATACTTCTTTATTAATCTCAATATTAGCTTGAAATACCATTGGGTGGATTTTAGTAAACAGCCGCTTCATACACATACTATACAAATGGGCATGTCCCGCCCACTTTTTGAGGTAGCCCCGTACAAACCCACAGCTCATTTTCATGCATTTGTATGAGAAACGTCAATATCAACTTGATATTCGATATGGTGGCATCTCATAGATGGTCGCTTCATACACATCTACTAGTGAGCGTGTGCTGCCCACTTTCTGGTGTAGCCCCTATTTAAACACACCACGTTTATGTTTTACATTACGATTTAAAATTTCATGTGAATGGTATTAGAGCTTCGGTTCAACCGAAGTTAACGTTTTTTCTTGTTTTATATTTAAATAAGAAAAAATTTTAAGTTCGGTGGTACCGCAGCTTTAATACCATTCACATGAAGTTTCAAGCTGTGAACTTAGCAGATCCAAACAAAAAATATATATTTACAAAATCTAACATCCTAAACGTGGGGTGCATTTTTGTTGGGGCCTACCCCAAAGTGGGCGTCATGCGCCTTGACACGCGCGGGCCCATATAAAGCCAACATGTCAAATTTGAAGTTGATATTGATTGAAATGATAAAGTTTTTCATGAAAAATCCCAAAATTGGGTGGTGGTTTTGTATGGGAGCTGCACCTAAAATGGAGAAATCAGTTATATTTCTATATTAAGTTTTAAGTTAAATATTTACTGTAATAAGAAAGTTTTCGTACAAAATTTCTAAAAGTGAGCGGTAAGTTTTTATGGAAGCCGAAAGTGGGCGTAACACTCCCATTGATATTTATGTGCAGCATCCATCTATATGAAGCCGTCATGTCAAACTGACTGCAATAAAAATGTTTTCCATACAAAAAAGCAAAAGTGGGCTGGTGGTTTGTATTGGGGCTAAAGAAATCCCCCTCAGATACAATACACTTGTGCCAACGCTTTTTCCAATCCTCGAAGCATTACGGTAACCACGGTAATCGAAGAAATCAATGAGCAAAACTTTGACATTTGATCGAACTTGGCGTGCTTTTTTCGGTCTTGGTTCACCTAGGCTCTTCCATTGGGACGATTGGGCTTTGTTTTCGACGTCATAACCATGTACTCATGTTTCGTCACCTTTTGAGCAAATCTGGATCGTTGTTGACGTCATTCAATAGCTCCTGAGCTCGATAGCAGAAAATCGCCGAGCACGCAAAAACCCTTCTAACCGTTATGCCTCTCACAAACAAACTAAACATGCTACATAGCTGAAACTGTAAACATATGTTCGTGACGAGTGTACTAACACAACAAAACAAAAATCGATAATCGAATGTAAGTTGCCCGCGAAATTTGAAAAGTCTCCTTACTTTTTGTACACACCTCGTATACTGGTATATACTTTATGGGGTCTACGATGCCTCCTTTAACGCGTTACAAACTTTCAAACAAACTGATAGTACCATTTCACACTATATGTGAATGGTATAAAAACAAGAATTAATTATTTGCATTAGAGTATGAAATACGGCGAGGTATTTCGAAATCGTGAATTCACAACTGTTGCATTAATTTTTGGTTTATATATATTTTTATATGCTAGGCTCGAATAGCATTAAAATTTTGCAGTCAAATTTTTTTATTTTTTTTATTATACTGAAAAATGTTAAATTTAAGCATTATTTCGTAAACTGAAGTAAGTTCAGCGTTGCCGAGCAAAGGGCTGATTCGAAAAGTACTTTTGCTCCAGTTCTACCGAAGTTCTCTTTTTTTAAATATCAAAATGTATACAACTTAAGCCGAAGATCCCATAAAGTATATAAATATGTTAATGATCAACTCTACGTGACACTCAACCGTATTCGTCCATCTGCCACTTTCTCTATCGATCTGTATATATTTTCAAATGCTCAAAAATATAGTGATTGAAATATTTTTGAAGTTTTCGTCTTAATAATATGTGCTTTTCTTCCGTTTTCCTCTAACTTTCGCCCATCGCTGTGCAGATATTGTATTTTTGTCGTTATCCCACTTATATATCTTACTTGATTTTCTTGAATATTATTCATTTGTTTTGACTTACTCGGATATATTTTCTTTTTTATAACCGCTTTCAATGTTTTTCATACATATACTGAATAATATAATATTTAGCAGAAATTTTTCTATATTCAAAGAAAGAATTAAATTCGTTCCACATTTGGTTTCTCACAATTATTCGCGAATATGTAGTTTGAAAATTTTGTTTCGAACTGCAACTTTTTTTTAGCAATTACTCTTAATTACAGTCTTTTTAATTAGGAAATAATAATTAGTTGTACTTATGGCTCGTGTCAAAGTTTTTTCCAATACATATATACATTTATATACTCGTATTTACATGTATTAATTATATTTTACTGGCTTTCAGTGCATTCAACTATTATTTAATATTTTTTTTTAAGAATAATATTTGCGCGTTTGTTAAATCAGCTTCAATGACGTTTTCACACTTGTACCCGAGTTTATTATTATTTAATATGCACTAAGTTTCTAATTAATCATTTTATTGAGCAGTTTTGAAGTTAAATGCGGTTTCAATCACATTACACCAATAAATAAACTATATCCATCAATCAATGTAGTATAACTTTGTTTAATGATGAATGGGCTTATACTTCTGTAATAGACTTAATAGAGACTGCTTGCTATGAAGGTACCAGTGCGACTGCAGACGATGCCATGGTAACTTTCACTTATGTATATCCTGTACTGAACTGCACTCAACGCTCAAAACTCACAATCAGCAGAAAGCTTACACTAGTATATGATTTACGTTTGATTGTGTATATTGAAAATAATTGATTCGGGAGAGTAACTCACATACCCTTACAATATAAGTCAAGATCGCAATAATCAATAAAACGTAACAGTACACTCTGCGTAATCGATGTTGATATTTCATTTCTGCTTAGTTATTTTATTTATAGCAAATTTATTTGATCTGAAATTTTGTCTGAAATTTTGTAACGTATTGAAGTAGGCAACGTAGACCCTATAAAGTATATCTTGATCATCTCGAAAAGACGAGTCGATCTAGCTATGTCTGTCTGGATGTTGTTGCGCATTTTTGGGGGACTAATTTTTATGATATCCAGTTGTAAATTGTCACCGATACTTCTTTTTATTGCAGTCAAATAGAGTATCCATATTGACCCGCCCCCAGTAGTAGTAGCCCCCGTACAAACCCACCGCCCACTTATATGAAAAACTTTATTATTTAAGTCAACATAGCTTGAAGTTCGATGTGGTGGCTTTATGGAGAGCAGCTACATGTGCTAATGGGCGTATCCCACCAACTTTTTGGGGGTAGCCCTCATACAAACCAATCGGCCATTTCTGTGCTTTTGTATGAAAACTTCTTTAATTAAGTCAATAGTTTCTGCTAGTGTGCCGCCCACTGTTCGAGGTAGTCCCCATGCAAACGCACAGGTCACTTTTATGCGTGTGTATTAAAAACTTCTTTAGTTAAGTGAATATCAGCTTCAAATTCGATATGGTGGCTTCTTATGGATGGCCGCATCACACACATATACTAATGGGCGTGTACCACTTTTTCTGGAGTAGCCTCTATATGTTTCACAATACGATTTAAAATTTCGTGTGAATGGTATTAGAGCTTCGGTTCAACCGAAGTTAACGTTTTTTCTTGTTTTTGTTTGTTTTCCAGTACAATGCAGACGAAGTTTTCGAACATTAGTTTAGGCGCTACCAAAAGCTGTACACTCTTTACGAATATTTTGAAGTTAAGCATATTATTCGAAAAATATAATGTAAACATTTTTATTTCCAGAAATAACTTAAAATGCTAGTTTAAATTAAATATATGCTAATGAGATTACATTATTTCATACCAAAAATTTGCTTTATTAGAAAGATAATTTTATGCCATTAGTATTTAAAAATTACGGCTATATGGGCTCCAATGTGGCTCATTCAGGAAGTCCAATTTTTGAAGACTTTTTCAAACAATGGTGGTGGTTGTTTGCTGTTGTTGCTGGTTTGGTCATATAAACCAATGACTTCACGTAACCCCAGATCATTTTTAAAGAAGTAAGGGCCAATTATAATAACGGTAGCTCGAGAATCTCTCGTGGATATTCTTCACCCCAAATGCTGCAATTTTACTTATTGCCATGCCTATTGAGCCAAAAATGACCATCATTACTGAACAGGATGTTGCGATAAAACAGTGGGTTGGCTTTAAGTTTATTTTCAGCCCATTTACCGAACATTCGCTGCAAACGATGGTCGTTTGGCTTTAATTCTTACACCATGGTAGTTGTAGTATTTGTGTATATTTTCTTCAACAAATGTTTCTTCGGTGCGCACTGTACGACTTCTTTGCGGATGCGTATTATCAAGTAGAGTATACGTGGTATACGTGCGATAGTCGCTCGGATGGACAATTATGTCGACCGTAAATGCAAATAACGCACGGTAAAATTCCCTAACTATACCACGATTTTCGAAATAAGTTTGCACAATTTGCAAGCGTTGTTCATGCGTTAGTCTATTCATGATAAACTGACAAACTAAATTGAGCACAAATAACAATAGTGTTGCCAGATCTGATAATTTATGACACTTTAATCCGTCGGAAAATGGAACCTCTAAAAAAAATAAAACCTATACATTCTACATATTTATATATCAGCTGTATTTGATTGCTGTAAGTTTGCCTACCAACTTGTTTAATACAGATATCATATATGATCGAACTTAGCTAGATCGATTCATGTCATCTAGCTTTAAATTTTTTCAAACTTTATAACGAATTTATAATGCTGTTCTAAATATTTATAGACGCACTTTGTTTTGTTGTATTGTTTAAATTGTAAAATATGATCAAAACACAAGTTTAAGCAGAACACCTTTTTAATAAATATATTTTAAATATTTAAAACAAATAAATAAATAAATGTTCATAATAAATTCTAAACGTTGAATTATGAAGGTTTTTGAGACTTTTGCAATTTTAAGGATATATTTTTGGTGAGAAGATATTTGCAGCTGGCTTTTTGTACATATTCGCTTTAATTTTTTTAAGTGTAAACTGCACTTTGTGCTGAACTGAGTTGAGCTGATGAAGCTGTCCTTGAAATATCTGTTTGTAAAGTAGAACTTCAATGTCGCTACTTACATGCTGAATTAATCGGGCATGATTCGCAGTTATGTGTATTAAGCGTGCATGAATGATAAATGGAAACTTTAATTGGTATTGTATTCTCAGTGAATGGCGATAAGCTTTCATACAATTATCAATGTAAAGAACTAGGTCAGACACGGCTGTAAGATGGAGTGCAGTTTAATCAAGACATATCAGTATATTATTTAGTTTCATTTTAAATGTTCTAATTTCTTTTATTTAATTAAAATCTCAATATTTTCTGCCAAACGTGATTGGAATTGTCTTTGCAACTATGCTGTATGCATCAGACCCATTTTTATAGACAGCCTTGGAGGGCCAAAGTTATACTATGTGCAAATCTATATAACAAGCAGAAATAGGCGTATCCATAAAGTACTCGTATATATGAGATCAAAAGTCGAGTTGATATAGCTGTGCCTCTGTAGACTATAAAATGTAAAACCTTCAAACTTGGATTAGTTCATAGAATATAACTATTTTTTATATATTCGTTTTTTATATTAAATTTAAAAAAAAAACAAACCAAGAAGCTCTAATACCATTCACATAAAAGTGGGAGTTATAATATGGGCTACCCCAAAAAGTGGGTGGAATATAGTCATATCTACTAGGATCTGCTACGCCTTCTGGCTTTTACATACGTTTGCACAAATTTAATACCCCTTTTATTCTATATATACAATATAATATTCCATAATTCCAGTATAATTAAGGAAAAACAATAACTTCAAACTACTATAATACTGTCAAGAAAAATGTTTATATAATTTTAGTTAAACCCTAGTTAAAATCCTTTGAAGGAGTGTCAGGGGGTAGGAGTGGCAGGGGGAAGGAGTGGCAGGGGAAAGAGGAGGGCCGAGTACATAGTCGCGAGGACCATCTAGTACATATATAAAATTAATTTGATGTAAAAATTTTCAACTTACCTCTGTTATACCCTGCAGCGTATCATTATTTAATTTATGCACACCATTTGTGTAGACTGCCAGTAGTTCTTCCACTAACTGTGTTCCTTGATCTTCTGGTAACCGAAGTATACGACTTAATTTATCGATAAAGTTCTTATTCAGTTCTGTGCGCAGCTCTTCGTTTTCAATCAACGGTAATGTTTCTGTAAATTAGGTTATATAAGCAAAAATAAGTGTAGCTTAAGTCAATACTTACAAAATATTCAATATAGTCCCAGCTTGAGGGGTAGTCCCATATAAACCTGCATCTATTTTTGAATTCTTAAGTGTATATTTGTTCTTTATGTTTTTAATTAATTAAGCTACAAATGCCAAATTTTGTGTCTTTCGTATTTTATAATAAAAAATACTGAATAATATAGCCCATACAAATCTATAGTTCACAATGGGCCCTTAAACAAAGTAATGGGTATATCAAAGTGTACTACACTCGACTGCAGCATTCTTTCCTATTCTATTTTATTTTGAAATGGTGAAAATTTCTGTAAAATTTCTGTAAACAAATGGAAAGAAAAACATACACAAAAGCGGATCGCTGCGATCCGCTACCATGCCGAGGTGCATTTCTTTAATATTGTCGTGTGACTTAGATCCATTCAACGCTGTCTTATTTAATCCATGTGTCTTTTACGAATAGGTATAGCTAGGGCCGTCGAGGGGGCTGCGTAAAGGGGCTAAATTACCACCGGGAAAGAGTTTTTTTATGGACTCGGTATCATTTGTTTATTTTTAACAAATCTCAAATTCGCCTTACCTAAGCAACTATATTATTTTATGGGCAGTACCACACCACACTTCGGTATTGGCCAGAGACTGTTTCTATGCAGTTTTGCAACAATAGGTGGTTATACTATGTGCCGCGCAATTATTTTACATACTCAGATTTTAGTATGCCTTGACTTGCCTCAAAAATAGTTTTGTCAGATTTTCTTAGCCTACTTTATAATATCGTTTGTATTAAACAAATTTTGACGCAATTCAAGGCCTACTACGAAACAAATAAAAAATTCACCCAAATAATTTTCCTTCATTTTCGAAATAGGTTCATTTCCTTGATCGATTATGACTGATTAGGCTATATATTTGGGCCACACTCCGACATAGAGCCCATATTATTCTTCTTATCGATAGTAACGAACTAAACAATTACTTTTTGTTAGTCGTAGCAATGCACGCCGAGTACCCGCTAGTACCCCAGTTAATTGACTTTAATACAAAACATTTATTTGAACAAACCATATAAAGAATTATTATACTTTTAGTCAAATATAATCTTACAATTTACGACATGGCCTCCTAAATATTTGCGGTCTTTGCACAAAAACCTTCAGTGCAACTGAAAATAAAAAATGTATTATTATAAAAAGTTGATATAATTCTAGAAGTTAAACGTACGCCATTTGGTACCCATAATCACTGGACAAGATGCGTGCAAGGAGTAATCATCCCCTTTTCCAGCATTATCTAACAAAGTAAAGAGTACAGCAGTGCCTTTTCTAGCAGGAATAGCTAAGTTCATATTTGGAAATGCTGTGGCCCCACCCTCCTCAACATCGTTTAGCTGAAAACGATACACTCTCTTAGAAAGTCACCAACTTAATCTCAATTCATCATTATATTTACATAAAGCAAAACAAACGTGTGTCGATCCCCTGTTACTATATCCGTCTGCCAAAAAAATAAAATGTATCATTAAATGTAAATAAATAAATGCAATACTATTATGCTTACCTCATCGATATTGAAATAGTCAACATGACTATAATGATGTCCACCAATGCCATAGTTTATGACGCATAATCTTTCTGAAAATTCCAAACTTAAGCCGGTCATCATTGCGACGCGCCTATCAAGCCGATCGATTACCGTATTATTATTTTCTGGCCAAGAAAATATTTTTGCAGTACGCTCAAAAGAAACCATCCCAGTATCGTTCATTTCTCCCACCAAAGCTCTTTCCATCAGCGGTTTCGTTTTTTGTATGATTTGTTGTATTTCGCTATCGTAAACGACATTGTGATAGAGAAGCATTTCGGGATCCAGCGATATTTGTTCGACTTTTAAAGGACCTATTTTTAGGAAAAGTGAAGTCTCGCTTTCATATTTACAATACAAACTATGTTTCACATAATCTCCACGACAAATTCGATCATGAATATTATTTTCTTCCACATCGGTTTTAAATTGTTGTAATTTTTTATCTCCCGGCCTATAAGACAAGGCAACATTAATTGATTTAATGCTTTCGTTTCTCTTATCTGTAAGGTACACTTAGATTAAGTCATTTTTTTACGATTAATTGTATTAATATAACATACTCAAATCTAAATTTTTGTGTGCAATCATATACCAAATATCTGCAATTCCTGAGCCAAGAATATCATATAACTTTCCCATAGATATATTAAATTGTTTCAACGCAAATTTGAACCATTCAAAGGAAGCCGAATGTTTTTTTAAGCCACTTAAGTATAAACCCATTGCAAAACAGTCAGTCGATGATAAAGTGCCACTAAATATATTTGATTTGAATATTACTCTGATCATCTGGAAAAAACCTACGAAATTTTCACTCACTCATGTTGTTTGTCTTTAATAATTCCCGCTGCTAAATCTTCTACCTTTAGTAAATAAGTCGTTTGTATACGTTGAAGAGCTTTTGTAGCCTCTTTGAAATCGTTTTCCGTTGGAAATTTTACGCGAAGCTTATCAATGAATTCAATTGTATCTTGAAGTAGAGCGATATTAATTTTTTTTTTAAATTAATGAAAAAGCATTAGGCTTTTTAGTTATAGGCATACCCATTGCTACTGGCTGTCTCATATACTCCTGCCACTTAATCCAGTCCGAGTGCATTCGACGCACAAGCGAGAAACTGTTTAATGGATTTGATAGATAAGTCTCCGGATCCGATTTCGATTTATCATTTTCAGCACGCATTATTGTGAAAGCACTAAAACGATACATATAAATTTATAATATCCTTCTCAAACAACTTAAATCTAATTCAACTCACTGTTGCATTAAATCTATTTTTTCAGACAATTTATCTGCATATCTATTCAGGTTTTGGATCAGATCTTTTTCGATATTTAACAATTTCACCGTTGCGGCAACAGATGTGGTATATTCCAAAGGATTTTTTGTAATATTTTTTGGTACCTTTGGCTTAGTACCAAGCAGAAGAGTAAAACTGAAAACAAATGCAAGATGTGCTCGAATATTCATTCTCGATCATATAATATCAACCACTTCGCTCAAAAGAAATAGTTAAACAATTAGTTTGTGTTACTTAAAACTACTTTAAAGATGTATTGCTATATCACATTTGTCACGGCAATTTAAATTACTAATGTCATTTGTTCCAAAATGTTTTCAAAGGTATGTATTTAAATCGAATAAAAACAAAATATTGAAATGGTGTTTTTGATATGAAACATCTTTATTTTCGCTGCCGAAATGGGTTATTTTCACCGTCAGATTTAACTTAAATAAAACTAGTTTTGAATTATAAGCGCATTATCTATATATAAATAGGCAAGAGCAAAACTTTCACAACCTTTTTAACGCCTTAAACCCAACATATTGGCTTGACTTTTTTTGTGTGAAAATGTTGTGAAGGGTCGAATGTATATTTTTGTCTAAAGTATTGCGTCTAAAGTATGTAAAAACCAGGTAACACCTTCGGCCAATCACAAAATCCTGAGCTCTCTCACTCTCTCAGATGTCTCAATTTGTTAAAAAATTAAAACATAAAAGTCAAAGTGAGTGACGCCATAGAACTGGTGAGCATCACTTGAGAATGTGGCTTCGTTGTGTTGTTGGTAAAAGTTTAAATCTTATGTTGAGTCCAACATTTTGGTTATACGTATCGCTCTCAGCATTAAAGGAACAGACAAAGAGCGAATACGTTAAAAAATTCTCATTGGTAAAGTATGTAGCTAATGTGTGCAGGATAAGATAAATACATAAACGATGCATCTTAGTTTTTCATTGATGTCTTTGAATTATGCAATGATTTTACCTGCAACATTTCACAATACAATTATCACCAGTCAAAAACGGTACAACCAATAAAATAATTATTATTTATGCAAAGATAAACGGACGCAAGCCGAACAAAATAATCCTATCGTGTGCTTTTTCAAACAATGTCTCAAATAGTATGTGCAAATAGTATGAACCCTAAAATTTTCTTTACATGTTTTACCTTATGATTTGAAGAGTTTATATATGCAATCATCAATTTCACCAAGCAAAAGGCTGGAGATTTCAAACGGTCTGAAAAAGATTTCTGTGACACCTACGAAATTGATTTAGGTCGGAATTGGAGTGAAAGATATTTCTGTGACACCTCCGATAGTGTGAAATGGTATTCTCAGTTTGTCTGAAAGTTTGTAACGCATTGAAGGAAGCATCGTAGACCCCACAAAGTATATATATTCTTGATCAGCTCGACGAGACGAGACAGGTCGATCTAGCCATGTCCCTCTGTCTGTATGCTTTCCAGTTGAAAATTGGCACATACACTTCCTTTCATCGCAGTTTCATAAATTATCAAGATTGACCAACCACGCCCACTTCTTGGGTCCTATACAAACCAACCGCCCACTTTTGACTTTTTGTATGAAAAACTTTTTTGTTGCAGTCAATATCAACTTAATAATTGATATGGTAACTTTTAGTGGACGGATGCCCCCATACAAACCTACTGCCCAGTTTTGTATGAAAACTTCTGTATTACAGTCAATATTAGGTTAAAATGCAATGTGATGCCTTTTTATGGCTAGCCGCTTAACATACATAGACTAACGGGCGTGGCCCGCCCACTTTTTGGCGTATCCCCTATTTAAACCCCAACGTTTATGTTTTACAATACTATTTAAAATTTCGTGTGAATGGTATTAGAGCTTCGGTTCAACCATAGTTAACGTTTTTTCTTGTTTTTTTTGTTTTGCTTTCTACAAAATATATTTCGTAGGTAGGACAAACAAATTTTTATAGTACAATAATAATGCCTTGCGCAAGTTTATTATACAAAATTTTGGTGACTTTGTGTGTTTCCTCAATTAGAAAGTGATTTACTCTAGTGATTGACATAATTGTACTTTTCGAATCATAACTAAAAAAATACATTCCTTCATTTTTCTTTTTCCAACACTTGCACTAGATGACCTTCCTAGGCGACTCCAGACACTAGTTTCTGTATTTTAAATTTAATTTACAATATATATATATATATATATATATATATATATATATATATATATATATATATATATATATATATATATATATATATATATATATATATATATATATATATATATATATATATATATATATATATATATATATATATATATATATATATATATATATATATATATATATATATATATATATATATATATTTTTGTTTATATTTTTAGCTAGTGTTTTTTTCTCGGCGTTACCTGGTATCCTTTGTATCATGACAATTGTTGCTGTAAGTCACGGCATACCAAATTATAATAAATATTATGAAAAATTGCGAACTGAATACAATTTTATACCACTGTGGTAAAACGTTTGTGAGTTATGCATTTTCAAGTAACACTTGTAGCAGTGCGGTACCTAGAGTGTTTATACCACGAGTTAAGTTTCTCTAAGTATTTTCAAGTCAGTGAAATTTGCTCTCCGACAGACTTACAAACGGACGGACAGACATGGCTAGATCGACCCATCTTGTCGTGCTGATCACAAACATATGTACTCGTACTTTATGGGGTTTCCGATGCTTCCTTTACTATGTTCCATGCATTTTGACAATTCAATAAACTCAATATACCCTTTTGCAAATAGTTTTTGTATAGAGTATAATAAATCAAGACAATCAAGAATCTAAATTCAAATATTATTAGACAAATAATCCATATTTACGAATTAACGAAGAAGTATGTCGAGCTTGATATATTTATGTACAAGTATATATATTAATATGTTCTAATATATATTTTACATTTCAAGTTAATGCAGTTCAAGATATCTTTTATTTTAAAATTAAGAAATTAGGAGCCAGTTTCATAGTACCGAGTTACCTTCGAGCTGAGTTAAACTCGAGTTAACTAATAAGATGCTTATTTATTTTCAATTATACTTGTCACTCGAAAATAACTCAAAACTGTGAATCTGGTATTAGTTAGAAACTTTTTAAGAAAATATTTCTATTAATCAGAAAGCTAAAATTTGTTGCCATAATTCCTTAGCTTTTACATCAAATCTATTTGATATTGATTCTTTAAATCCGCCAATATCATTTTCAATGCTCAAAAAGTCAAAAAATATCTCCTCCAGTGTCAGCATATAAAGCATCAGAGGTACAGGCACCAATATGCGTTGGGCTATTGATTTTACTGAAAGTATATGAAACTACTGCATAAAATTATAACAAGATAGCAGAAATCGTTTCCTACCCAAATTTCGCAAAATCAACAATTAATCTGACCATGCGTTTCACCATTTTCGCATTTATCGAATCCTTTTCAAATTCTTGCGGAAATAGGATAGGCATATAGAATATATAGATAGCATCATCCATGTGGACAGCACCAAAATCCCGTTCAATACCGCCATAGAAAACCTTAGAAAACGAATAGGAACCTTTGTAGTTACAGTACAGCATATAGAGCTGGCTTGTTTCAGCATTTGCATGCTTAGTAAACGTCTCCAGAGATTTGTAGAGAGGGTAAGAGAAGTAGTAGTCGCCAAATAGCTGCAAATAATGATGCATATTGTACAGTTTATACAAGTTTATTGTGGTTTTTAACTTACGAACTTCTAAAAATGAGCAAATGTCTTAATCACACAATAACCACGCATTTTTATAAATTCGTATAAAATGATCATTATCTCTCGTAAAAACCGTATATGTTATATGTACAATAGCAATTTTCACCTACCTCTTTTATGCCATGCAATGTATCATTATTAAATTCATGCACATTATTTGTATAGATTTTTAGTAATTCATTAACTAGTTCAAGCAACAGTGATGCATCTACAGCACTAAGTTTTTCGGCTAGTTCACTTGTAGATAAAGTATCAGCATTGGGTATATTGCATGCTTGTGCAATATTGAGTGCCTGTAGTAATGGTTCTTCAACTATTTTTGCAAATGGTGCCAAAGCAGTACCACTGAAGGACATTGCGCGATGAAACAGACCTAATATATAAAATACTCATTTCTTACAAAAAAAAAAAAAATTGCAATATAAAACTGTGATTTTACCTCTAGAAGCCTCGCTGAGCATATGTTGATGCACAATACAACCGCCTGCACCATATCCGTATAAGGTTACCAAATTAGAATCGCCTCCAAATGCGGCTATATGCTGTTGTATTCAATACTCCATGCCAAGCAGTCGTGGGGGCACAGGATTATAAACATATAAATTATTGTTAAACGCCCCTTTTCTTGATTATGGGTTTCACTCACCCTCAATCTCAATGCGCCCACCGGTGGCTTTGCATATGGTATACCCATGAAGGCTTCATATTCTTCGCCCGTTTGAAAGTCTGCTCGCTTAATACCCTTCAATCAACCCAGTTCCGCTAAGCAAACCTGTGTCCCATCATTCTCTACTGCTAACAGCAGCAATACCCATGCGACGTATAAAGCTAAGAAGCCTATCATTTTTGTTTAACTAATCCATTTTTGCACATTTAACAGCGCTTTTATACATAGTTCCTACATATTATATGAACGCGTTTATATATTAATAATAATATTTAAAGTTTATTATTTAAATATATACCTACATCGTTATCAAATGGATACAACTCATTACATGCAGCTTACTGATGTGTAACTACATACTGTGCTTACTATATTTAATAATAATTTACATATATGGCAGAACTAAATCGATTTAAAGGTTTCTGCGGTTAGGCTTTTTAGACAATTTTTATTATGTTGCTATAACTCAATTAAATAACTTGTTCTGTTATTCACGCAAGTTTTCCGAATTTTAAAATGTATTGTTTAGAACAAGGGTTAGCACGCGTGAGGTCTATGGGCAATAGGCAAATGCAAATCATTCACCCTTTTTTAACCCTCTTAAACACAACATATTCGCTTGTTATACCATTCACACATAGTGTGAAATGGTATTATCAGTTTGTCAGAAAGTTTGTAACGCATTAAACGAGCCATCGTAGACCCCATAAAGTTTATATATTCTTGATATGCTATATTCGTCTTCTGTTCGTCTGAATGTTTTTGCGCATTTTTTGGGACCCATTTTTATGCTTTCCAGTTGAAAATGGCACATACACTTCCTGTCATTGCAGTTTCATAGAGTATCAATATTGACTGAAACAGAAAACATATGTTCGTGACGAGTGTACAACAACAAAAAAAAAATCGATAAACGAATGTACGTTGCCCGCACACCTCGTACATATACATTAATGGATGGGACCCTCTTTTTGGGATAGCCCCTATAAGGCGAAAAACTTCTTTATTAAAGTCCATATTAAAATGAAATGCGTTGTAGTGACTTTTTATGGACAGCTGTTTAACATACCAGGTGTGTCGGAAAAGAAACAGGACCGTTCGAAAAAAAACAACAAAAATTTAATATTTTGCAAAAGTGATTTTTTTTATTCAAAATAGTTTTGTGCTTCGATACAGCATTTTGCACGGTCAACAAGCATTTCTAATGAGTGTTTTAGGTCATTTTTCGGAATATCCTTGAGAATGCCGGTCGACGCCTTTTGGATGGCTTCAATGTTCTCATAGCGGCGTCCTTTCATCGGCAAATGAAGTTTTCCAAATAGATAAAAGTCACACGAAGCCAAATCAGGCGAGTACGGTGAAGGATGTACCTTTCCAAAGCATGTACCTACCAATAGGTGGCGCCACCAGAAACAGCTATTTTTAAAAAGTACAGTTTCTTTTGCGACACACCTGGTATATAGTCTAATATGTGTGTCGCTCCCACTTTTTGGGGTAGGGGTAGCCCCATACAAACCTCCACCCATTTTTTTTATGGAAAAATTCTTTATTTAAATCAATATTAGCTTGAAATTCGATTGGTTGGATTTTAGTGGACAACCGCTTCATTTACATATACAAATGGGTGTATCCCGCCCACTTTTTGAGGTAGTCCCATACAAACCCACAGCGCACTTTTATGGATTTGTATGAAAAAAGTTAATATCAACTTTAAATTCGATTTGGTGGCACCTTATAGATGGCTGTTTCATACACATCTAGGTTTGTACCGCCCCTTATTACAACACACCATCCTGTGAAAGATATTAGAGCTTCGATTCAACCGAAGTGAACGTTTTTGCTTGTTTTAACTTACACTCTGTGTATATTTGTTGTCATATACAAATCTTGGAACCAAAATGAACCCACCTCTACTAATCGAATTAATACGAAATTAGACATGCACGTGTGGATCCGATAAGAAAAAAACATATAAAATTTGATGGTGAAATCTAAACCGCGGATGCCAAAATGAAAAATAAACAAATGAATGTTACTATTTGACTCAGATGGATGAGATTTGGTACTTACATATGAGATCCACTGAAAAAATGGGAGTTGCCACGCCCAAAAACTAACTATTGGAAACTATTTGAGGTAAAAGTATGAGAATTGGTTCATAGTTTCTAAAATCCGTTGAATAGGCCAGATATAGTGTAGTCGTGCTCATAGCCTTGACCACGGCAATTTTGTAGATTTATACCCTCAGCCTCCAATATATTTATAATGTAGTATGCTAATCTAGCACTTTTTATTTTTCCATTATAAATAAAGTAGATAAATCGCTCCCAAATTTTAACTTATATTCCACGCATTTCCGTAAATCTAATAATCTGACACATTTGTTATTTATAAGAAAATAGTATAATATAATATAATCCAAAGAATAGAGAAATATTTCGCTTTTCCAATTTCGAAAATTATCTTCTGCTTTACTTATGACATAAGAAAAGTAATTGAGAGAATGGAGATACTGCTTACAACGTTCGACACGAAAAGCTAATATTTTTCGATAATACATTACTTTTCGAATCTTCGAGTTTCTTATTAAACAAATCCAGGTATGCATCGAGTTCGTCTCCAATTAGAGATAAATTACTTGAGCACTAGTTTCTTCAAGTTGTTGCACTTTCTCAGTAATGGATAAAACTCTTGAATATAAATCTGTCAAAGCTGATACACAAATTCTTTCCTGTTCAGAAGTCAGCTTTACATTATATCGAGGGTCTAAAAATATGAAACATAAATAGGCACTATTTTAAAATAGAGTAGACTCAAGTTTTTCAAATTCAGAGACTAAAGGTTTAGCTAAAGCAGTAGCTTTTTTACCAATTGGAATTTTACAAGAAGCCAAATTACGTAAAAGTCGGTGTAGTTTTAGCTGGTTCGAGAACGCTAACAATTTCATTAATTGTATCCGTATTTGCTACCGCAAAGTTTGTGCAGAAGTAATACACGTTCTTCTCCAGCAGATACTCCAGCATCATATAGTAAGTAGTGGCTTCATTAACTTCATATCTACCATTATGGAGCTAATGGACTGCGTGCGAAGCTTTTTGGCAAGGGCTCTGGCAGCCAAAATGGCTTTTCAAAAATTGCGCAAATATTCCCACTACATATATTGTGGGTATAAGGTATCACCTGTTTTTTGTTTTCCTTTGCACATTATTCATAAGTGCACTATGCTTAAGAAAACATTTTTCTATGAAAAAAAAAAAATAAATAAAAATTAAAACTGAAACTATACCGGTATAAATGTTTTAGTTCCGGTATGGTTCTTTGATTCTATTTTATTTCGGTAAACCGGTTTCGGTTTAAAAAAAATTTAAAATATCGGTTCCGGCTTCGGATCTCAATTTGAATCGGTTAATTTCGTTTAGTTTTTTAAAGTTATAGTTTTTTTCTCTGATTATATTTGCTTCATCACACTTGGCGTACAATATAAATACACTCATTTAAAAAGACGGAGAAACAGATATACATACGAAATGTATTAAAAAAAAGGTAACTTTTTATTTTTCTCGATACATATTTATTTATTCATCAATAACTATTTTATCCCCTTTAAAGCAAGAGAGAGTATCCTTTCATGGGACTTTTCAGTTTTGGGAACAGGAAAATGAACTTTTTTAACACACCCCGTATACACAATAGATCGAATCGTCTGGACGAGCTAAAAAATATGTTAGAATGTCAATTGTTATACCCTGTCATACACTGGAATATTACTCTAATAGTTAAGCATATAAACTCTGTAAGTGAAACATGAATAAAATGTATTTTAGTTGCTCTTAAATAGCCACCGAGTTAACTTCATTGTACGCATAACGATCCGGCGTCCCAATAGGTTATAGGCCCAGTGACGCACAAGTGATTGCGGGGAATAAGACGTAAAAACAAAGAAAAGAAAAAAAGAACAGACGCGTGTTCGTTTTTTTTAATCGAAAAAAAAAAAATAAAGACAATGAGTTCGCTGCTAAATATTGAAAAATTGGACGATTCCAACTATGATGTATGGAAGATCCAGATGTGGAGTGTATTAACTCACCAGGAGCTGTGGTCAGTTGTGGATGATGAAAGTGCAAGGCCAGAGGAGGCGAAGTGGGTTCTCCTAAATGACAAAGCTATGTCAATGATTATTCTATCAATAAGTGCACCGCAAATATCCATAGTGAAGAAGTGCAAGGTCAGTGGACCAGGCGCTGTCGGGCGGACAGGCACATGAATGGAAGATTGCGATGCAAGAGGAGTTCAACGCGTTGATTTGCAACAAGACTTGGCACAAGGAGACGATTGGTTGCAAGTGGGTGTTTTCTTTGAAGAAGAACACTAAAGGCGAAATTGAACGGTATAAGGCAAGGCTAGTGGCGAAAGGCTGCAGTTAGAAATACGGCATTGACTATGCGGAGACATATTCACCCGTGGTCAGATACGAGACAATACGAATGATTTTGGCGTTGGCAGCAGAATATGAGCTGCATGTTCATCAACTTGACGTATCAACAGCATACAGAATGTTTTGATGATGAGTCTGGTAGAGTATTGAAGCTGAACAAGAGTCTCTACGGCCTGAAGAAATCAGGGCGTGTTTGGAACATCAAACTTGATGCTACATTGAAGAAACTGGGCTAAAAGGCACGTCCCAGTGAGCCGTGTGTCTACACAAAAGCGAAGATGAACGACATAAACATAATTGCGGTTTATGTAGATGACTTACTTATTGCGTGCAGCGACAAGGGTGAGGTCATTAAAACTAAACAAGAAATTGCAATTATTTTTCAGGTAATCGACAACGGTCCTGTACATCTATTTCTGGGTCTTGAAATTGAACGTGAAGGTGAGACTGGCACAATAACGGTGAGCCAAAAGCAACACATACTTCAAAAGTTGAAGGAGTTCGGCATGAGCGAGTGTCGATCGGTTGCAACACCTCTAGAGGCAAACTACCAAGTGAATTGCACCAATGAAGACTGCAAAGTTGTCGATGCGACGGAATATCAATCCGTGATCGGGTCAATTATGTACATCGCAATTTCTTCGAGGATAGATGTGTTACATTCAGCATGTAAATTGTCGCAGAGATATGTAAATCCACATAGCGAACATGTGGCAGCAGCAAAGCTTGTATTGAGGTACTTACATGCAACTTCGAGTTTTCAGTTAAGGTACCAGAAGACCGGCGAGAATATAAAGGGCTATGCACATGCTGACTGGCAGGCGATGCGACGGATAGAAAATCGTACACGGGCTACACATTTTTCTTGAGCGGCGCAGCGTTTTCTTGGCAAAGTAAGATTCAGAATACAATAGCACAAAAGAAGCTCTATATTTAAGAAAACTAATTAATGAAATGAATTTGGGTTTAAAGTTAGATACAGTTCTTATACATGGAGATAATTTATGCGCTATTAATCTTGTATAGAACCCAGTGTATCATGCTCGGAGCAAGCATATCGATGTTAAATTTCATCATTTAAGAGAATGTTATGAAAATAAATTTATTGAATTGAAATATTGTCCAACTAAGGAAATGGTGGCAGATGTGCTCACAAAGAATTTAGCTAAATGTAGTAATGAAAAATATTGTGGTATGCTTGGCTTAAAATGAATTTTTGAATACTTTGTTAATCAGTAGTATACGAATTGAAGAGGAGTGTTAGAATGTCAATTGTTAGAATGTAACTGTTAAGCATATAAACCTTGTAAGTGAAACATGAATAAAATGTATTTTAGTTGCTCTCAAATCGCCACCGATTTCACTTCATTCTACGCATAACGATCCGGCCTCCCAATACAATAATATACATATATGATTTATGCCAATTGGCTAAAGGTCTTCGAAATGTGCTAATCACTACATTTCATCGTATTAAATCAGTGCTGGCCCAAACTACACCATACAAAGAAAAAAATTTTTTGTGGAAAGTAACTCAAAATTGAAAATTCCATATGCCATATAATTATTTTACAGCAGATCAAACATTGAGCCCGACAAATATTTTCAGAAAAGAAAGCACTTTTTACAATGTACGCTAACGCAGCAGAATTAAAAATGAAAAATAAGCTTAAATCGCCTGTTGTTGTTGCTTCGTTCGCTGCCGACGCCTAACTGTTGTGCTGCTTGCTATACTGTTCGTGTATTACAAATACAACAGCACATGAACCATTTGATACGAGTGGTTATATGGGCTGGCCAGCACTGTATTTAATGAACGAACCAGAAGGGACTCAAATGAGGAATATATTCATCCAATTCATCCACAGCAGTGCCAATTCAACGAACGAATCTTGTCTAATTCTAGGTGACTTCCATGGGAATGTATATGACAATAAATGACAAAATCCAGTCAGACCATTTACCTCTGATCACAAAGCTTAATATGCTTAAACATAGCCACCATTGAACTTCTACCAAGTCTTGAATGGAATAATCGCCAGAAAGAACGCTATTTTACACTTGTGGACTACAACTAAGATAAATTTATGTATGAAGAAACTTAACCATGAAATGGCATAATTGAAAATATCCCTTCATGTAGGTATAGTCACTGGGGTGCAGCCGATGAAAAGCAATACAAGACGCTCCAATAATCAGCAATGGTCTGATGAAGAGATCACGAGATCACTATCCAGTTGAAATTTGGCACATTCACTTCTTTTTATTGTTGCGTAACAGAGTATCAGGTTAACCCGCCACGCCAAGTTTTTGGAGTAGCCCCCTTACAAACCTCCGCAAACTGTTTACTTTTTGTATGAAAAACTTTTTTATTGCTGTCAACATCACCTTAAATATTGGCATGGTGGCTTCTTATGGAAGAATGCTTCACATAAATATCAAGGGGCATGTCACGCCCAGTTTTAGGGGTAGCCTCCATAGACACTTATTTGTGATTTTTCCATTTTAGGGTGATCCCCATGCAAATCCACCATTCCTTTTTGGAAACTTCATGTGAATGGTATTAAAACTTCGATACTACCGAAGTTAATGTTTTTTCTTGTATTTTTTTTATTTTTTTATTAGAATTCCCCCAAATCCTCAAGAGAGTGCTCTTGATCCGCCCCTGACACATCCGACATACCAACAGATCAGAGACTCATAACTTGAATGTTTGCCGATGTCAGATCAATTTTCGTATATTTCGATACCCAGTACAAAGTAAAATTTTAAAGAAACTCCGAAACCTCCATCTACAGTATTCAAACCTAAATAGATCTACGATAATCAAATACCTTAATGGGAAGGACTGGACAGAACAGACTGACTGGCAGAATTTTAAATTAATATTTTTCAAAGTTATACATTTCTTTAAGTAAAGGGTTTCCAATAGAGACGGGTATATGGTTTGTATAGGAGCTACATCATAAAGTGGGGTTAGCACATTCACTTAATACACTTTCTATTAAGAAGTGAATACGAGTATCAAAACTTGAAGTCTCTATCTCTTATAGTCTTGAAGATCTCGATGTTCAAACTGAGGGCCAGACAAATAGACGGACCTGACTGTAATGACCTAGCTTCCGATGCTGTGATTATATGTATATACTTTATAGACTGTTCAACGCCACCTTCTGCCCGTTACAAACATTTGCAGAAACTTAATATACCCTTAAAAAAATAAATATTGTTATTACATACTACCAAAGATTATATAAGTTTTGAGTAATTATAAGTTTTGAGTAATTTATAAAAGATGACATAACTCCTATTAAATCGCATCGGACCATCTTGTAACTATATTCATGGTAAAGCGTCATAATTTGGTGTAATTTACTTAAATCATAAAATACACCGCATAGTCGAGATTGGGTCACTATAAATGGTATTCCAACAAAAATACCTTCCATTTTAAATTTTTTGTATGAAATTTTTGTGTTTTGTCCTTAATTAAGCTAGAAAAGCAAAATATAGCGTGTCTTGCGATAGTCATTACAAAATAGTTCATATAGGCTCTTATCGGACCATTGTAACCTACTACCAGTTTTTGATTTTTCTAAGAAAATTTTTTTATTTTTAATTGATTATAATTTGTTATCAATTCTAATAAAATATTCCGAGGATGTCAGATCGAACCTCTAAAGAATATAATCTATGGTCCATAGAAAAAGCATTAAACAAAGTACAGAATATCTCGAAATCCAGCACACTTGACTGTAGCGTTCTTTCTTGTTAGTTTTAATTTGAAGAAAAGAGCAGCTGATCGATATCGATTGCTGTATGAAGCATATGGGAAACATGTTTCATCAATAAAAACATGTGAGTACTGATTCCAGCGTTTGAAAAGCTTCGATTTTGACACCATCACTGGGGAATATTACCAACAACAATTGATGCAATTGAGACGAGCATTGAAGCTCAAACACCCCCAATATGCCAAAAGACATAAATACTTGATCTTTCAGGTATGACCTACCCCACCCGGCATATTCACATGACATTGCTCTTTCCGACAACCACATATTCTGGTCGATGACTTGGGTCCTGGCCGAGCAGTACTTCTTCCACGAAGAAGCCCAAAACTGGGTCGATTCTTGGATCACCTTAAAATACGATAAAAGATGCGGAAAAATCGTAACTAACGATAAACAATACTTTGAATAAAATATTTTGTTCCAATTTATCTGAATAAAGCTCCAAAGTTTTTTTAATTAAAACACAACGACGAGAAAATCCCGATGACAACACAAATAAAATTGGTATAAAATTTACACAAAAGTAATCACATTATAATTTTTAAACTTTATGGTACGTGCAGGCGGAAATTATGCAGAATGCGGTCGTACAATAAAGACACCCGACTGCTTATTCGGTGGTTTTTGGTTTTCCAAGATGTATGAAAGAAACAAAAAACTTATAATTCCGGTAATGGTCGTAATGGTACGACCCGTCATGAAAAAATGTTGTGTGTATGCAGTGGGCCATCTTTGTAAATATATAATATTTGATACTACGAGTACATATAGTTTATGGTGTCTACGATTCCTCCTCTAATGCGCTCCAAATTTTTGTTGTTATATACAAAATATTATTGCACTATTAACTAAAAGCCGAGAATGTTCTCCCAGGTCTGCTTGGCTTTCACTTCGAAGCTGCGCTCCTTGAATTCCTTAAATCCATCAACGTCATTTTCGAAGTTTAAAAATTCACAGATATTCGGCTCAGCATCACCATTAAATGCATTCGCACTACATGCATCGATATTTGTAGGGCTAATTATTTTGCTGTAAATGAAAGGTTTCATGGATATTGTTTATCATTGCTTATGTATTGCGTTAATTACCCAAATTTGGCAAAATCCACAATTAAGCGCACAAAACGCGCTACCATTTTTGCACATGGCCAATTCGGTTCAAAGCCCTTGGAATATAAAGAAGGTACATGAAAGGCGTAAACCGAATCATCCATAAGCATTACACCATATTCGCGTTCAGTGCCTCCAAAAAAGACTTTCGAGAAGGAATATGGACCTTTGTAATTAAAATTAAGCATATTTATCGCACTTTTCTCAATATTTTCAGTATATGTTTTAAAAGTTTTGTATATAGGATACATAAAATAGTAATCGCCAAACAACTGCAAATATGTAAAAAGTAGCATAAAAAATAGTAGTTAATTTTTTAATAATATTTTCAATTTCACCTCTGTTATATTCTTTAATGTGTCATTATTTAACTCGTGCACGCCATTTGTATATGCGGCCATTAGTTCATCTAACATCTGTGCGCCATTATCCTTAGGCAAATTTAACAAAATACCCATTTTATCGTTAAAGTTCTGATTCAGCTCTTTTTTTAGCGGTTCGTTGTCAATTAACTGCATTGTGATGATTGCACCCGTTCCAAGCTTAGGAACTGTAGTTACTAGCCAAGGAACTTGCTCTAATTTACCATTACTTTGTAAGTTTGTGGTGTGTTGCGTTAGAAAGGCATGCGGCCATTCTTTTTGTTCAACTACAGCGCCATAATTGAAAATAGGAAAGATGTGCCAAGAGTGCAGCGATTTGCTCGCTTTAAGCAGTGTATTAACATCAATGGAACGCAGTCTCTCAGCCAATACGCTGGCAGTTAAAGTATCTGCATCTTCTATCTGACATGCTGTAGCAATACGACGCGCTTGTACAAGTGGTTCTTTGTTCACTCGAGCGAATGGTGACAATGCGGTTCCACTAAAGGATATGGCACGCTGAAAAAGACCTATACGAAGTACATAAATAAAAATTATTTCTCTATATTTGCATGAATTTAATTTAATTTGCCTCTGGATGCCCCACTGAGCATGTGTTGATGCACTGAACTGGCACCTGCGCTATGTCCACTTAGAGTTACTAAATTAGGATCACCGCCAAACGATGCTATATGCAGCTGTATCCACTTCAACGCTAGGTTTTGATCCTTAAGACCGTAATTACCAGACATATTTTCATCTCCAGTACTGAGAAAACCTTTTGAATTAGCAAAATTACTAAAAGCCAACTTTTTACGACATGGTACTGTTTTCATTACCTAGCGGTCCCAATCGATATGCTGATGTCACCATAATAATTTCCTTTGTGCGCATTAAATAGTCCGGTTCTAACATATGCGGTGATCCACTTATATAACCACCAGCATGTACAAAAAATAGCACAGGCAATGCTTCTGCAGTATGCTTCTTCGGTCTGTAGATATTTAAGTAGAGACAATCTTCCGAACCGATAAGTTTATTATCCTTAGAAAGAAAGTTATTCTGTCGGCAGACTGGCTTGCGCTTAGTGGCATCGAGTACATCTTGCCAAGAAGCAGCCGGCACAGGATTCTGTTAGCATTAAAAGGATGCAATTAGTAGCTATACACTTTAATGCTATATACAAAACACCTTCAATCTTAGTTCGCCCAACGGAGGTTCCGCAAATGGTATGCCCATGAAGGCTTCATATTCCTCACTTGTTTGAAAATCTGCGCGTTGTGTGCCCTGCAGGCAGCCCAATTCTGTCAAGCAGATCTTTAAACCATCTCCCACTTTAGCCCTATATAATGAAGGTTGACATATAATACAGACTATAAAGAGCACACCGAACATCTCGCTAAAACTTTACAACAGTTTGTGCGCTAAAGACTGCTTTTTATAGGCATCCATTGCATGTTCCGGCACTACTTTGTACTTTGTAATACGATATATAAATATTGTAAAATTTTTTTAAATATATGGTATTAACGTGTGCAGCGATTGGAATTACCATATTTTCAATATTGAAAAAATGTGCTTACTCATTAAATTTAAGCAATATGTACGAGTGAGTTAAATAAGCATTTTATAGTAGTAAATATAAAGTTTAATTGAATACTTTATTTTGACAAACTTTAAGACAAATTATGACATTAAAATTGAGTATAATAGTAACTAAACCTTTAGAAATTGTACAAATATTTTTTACGATTTTTCACACTTATGTACATGTCACAGAAAACTTTTTAGTCCCAAAATCAGACATTAAAACTAATTTTGAGGCGAAAACGTTTTCCGTGACATCATTGATAGAAAATATTTGTGCACTAAGTTCCAACGACTCAAACTATGAGAAACAAACGCGGAACCCATGAGATATATTTTTATGTTCATATAATATAACATAATTATAACTATATAAATAATTTAATTAGGTTGCATTTAATAAACGTTATAAAGCAAGGAAAATTATTAGTAGCATCTTTGAGCAGTTTATATTGGTGTCAGCGCTTGGCGCTGTTGCGGGCTTAAATCCGGATGCCAGACATCTATAATGAGGACTAAACGCAAACTAGTGTCATTGTTCCAGACCTCGTGTTCGAAGCTATCGTCGAAAATCAGAAATTCACCCTCAGTCCAGGTACTAAAATTTATAATAATATTTCATTTATTAAATATAACTTTAATAAAATGTGTCCCTACTGAATCTCACCGCATCTCCTCGGCCACACGTATGCTTGTGCCCAACGGCACAACTAGCCCCAGATGCGCACGTAGGCGACAATTTGTCGGTCCACAATGCGGCCAGACATGTGTACCAGCATGCAAAACGCTGAACTTGACCTGTCCACGTCGACAACTGCTGGCTGCTGTAAACTCCGCGATAATACCACAAGTAATTGGCGTCTTCTGACAATTTTTGTGTCGACGTTGACCACGTGCGTACAACTCAAACTGTTTCCAATAACCGGCAGCACGCAGATTTTCTGCTTCATCGACGAAAGTTCCATCATGGCTGAGAAGCGCAAGCGCTTCATTGCGTATGGAATGCCAATTCTCTTCGAATTTAACCAACTGCAATGCATAGCCTGTTTCTTCCGGTGTCCAGTAAGCTTGAGCACGCAATCCTGCAACATTGTACAACGAACGTTGATAGACTGAGGGAAATAGTTTTAAATTAGCGCCACGTTGATAGACTTCCAATGCTTCGGACTGACGATTGAGACGTTGTAGCGTTTCACCAAGTGTAAAGTAAAAGAAACCCTCCTGTGTACCCAGCGCCTGTGAATCCAGGCCAAGGCGCATATAGTGTACGGATTTTTCACTGTCAAGCTGCTTGAGCGCAAAACCAAAATGTAACTGCGCTAAACCGTCTTTAGGAAAGTGACGGAGTGTATCTGCGGTAACCACTCTCACATCTCCAAGTCTACATTAATTGAAATCAGTAATAAAATGAAGAAAATTACAATAACTTGCTTGTCTGTAAAGGCGTTACATTATACAATATACCTGTTCATCATTAGATACGTGAGTGAGAGTTGATTGCGATATTTAGGCTCATTGTTGAAACGGACGATTAGTTGTTCGTGTATGGGCACCGTTTGCAGATAATATCCTGATAGAATACGGATGCGAAATAATTCAATAAATGTAAGTACATGTATGATTATTTGTAAATATTCATAAAAAAATACGTATAAATAAGTAGATATGTATATTATTATACTATTCATAGTGTGAATAGTGTTATATTTTTATAACGGAGTTTGTAACGCATTAAAGATAGCATCGGAGATCTAGATCAGCTCGACGAGAGGAATCGAACTAGCTATACCGTCTGTCTGTCTGACATCTGCCAGTGTGAATCAAAACTAGTTGCTCAGGTTTTACGATATCGATTTGAAATCGTGCATGGAGAGTTCCTATGTTCCTAGGGTCAACATATATCCCATTGACCAATGGCCCACTTCAACTTAAATGATAACCTCCATACAATTCTACCGAGCATTTTTCGGTTTTTGCATGTAAATCTTTTTTATTAGAGTTAATATCAACTTAAAATTTGATATGGTTAATTCTTATGGACGGAAACTTCACATATTTACATTTTGATTTTTTCATATTTTGCATGAACAATTTTTAGTTTATATCAACAAAAAATTCGATGTAGCAACTTTTTATGGAAGGAAGTTATACATAGTTATTAATGGGTGTTTGTTAGTAAAACGTTTTTGAGCTAAATGGAAGAAAGCTTCAATTAATTACTATACATAATGCTTGTGAAGAGAATTTAAGCTTTGTTTCGTCGACACTTTGCGAATGAAATTCCATTTTAAGCGTGCCGTCAGCAGCTAAATCTATAAGATTTTCTTTTATATTTGTGGTGAGATCAGCCAGTTTTATTGACTTATCCAAGAAACGGCTTAGAATCCATCTACGCCCATTGTCAGCTTCAGAGTGCATGTCTGGAAAGTATGTTAAAAGTTTCTCTTGTAAATTATGCAAGCTCTGTATCATGCAAGGAATGTGAGCCCTTACTGTTGTATTATCTTGAACAATCTTTTGAACACATAGAAAAGACTCAAATATATTGTTTTGCGAAGAGGTTGACCATAAATGAAGTTTTGCATGAAATGCTTTGAATTTATCTGTAGCTGTTAAAATATTTTCTTCTCTACCTTGGAGCTTCTTGTTTAAGTTATTAAGGTGGCTAAAAAGATCTGCCAAAGATGCTAGTTTCAAGAGCCAAACAGGGTCAATAAAATGATTAGCATATTCCGATTTTGAATGTTGTAAGAACCTTAACAATTCAGCTCTCAGTTCTAGAACTCTTGTCAATACCTTTCCTTTGGATAGCCACCTGACTTCTGTGTGATACAGGAGATTTTGATGAAGCGAACCCTTAACTTCGCAAATGATTCTGAATAGCCGGGTTTGCAAGGATTTACATTTGATAGAATTCACAATTTTTATTACCTCCTTAAGCACATAGCAGCTAGAGCTTGTCGATGAAGAAAACAGTGTGTCCATGATATGTTTGGCATTATCGCTACAAATAGCAGTACATTTTCCCCAATCAATGTCATAGTTCCAAGTGCTTTCTAAAAACATATCGTACAAACACTGGCCAGAAGTGTTTGCAGGAAGTGCTTTGCAAAATAAAATTTCTTCCATGATAATGTCATCTGCTTCAAATAGTACAAATTGAGCACAATCGGAAACATCTGTAGATTCGTCAAGCTGTAAAGCGAAATCTTTTTTAATTTTTCCACTGCTTGCTCTTAAATATCATTGGTCATATCGTTTATTCTGCGTGAAATGGTATTATCAGAAAGTGGTATGCTTTTTATCTTGTTTGCCTCCTGCTTGCTGACCATAATTTCAACCATATCTAGAGCTGCTGGCAAAATAAGATTTTCGGCATTTTTATGCGATTTCCCAACTCGATATGCGACTTTGTAACTAGCTAGTAATGTTGACTCGTTGACACTGGATGCCTAAAAACAAACCAAACAATATAAAAATAAATGATTGACCAATAAACATTAAGCGCGCGGAAGCCTTGCACACCAAAATTAATTATAATTAGGTTGTACACTTCATGGTCTGCACTATAATAACTTACCATCAATGATAGTGCGGACACATGCCAGTGCTACGATAAAAAAAAAATAAAAATAAGCGCTTACTTGAGCTTCTTTACAACACTATGTGGAGACTATGTGGAGACACCACTATTTTATTACCTGAATCATAGTATTTTGCTGCTGACTAAGAGCATTCAACTTTCGTTCAAAGAACGGCTTTTTAGCTTCTTTTTGATGCTTGGTTGTGAGATGCCGCAAAAACTTTGACGGTTTCAAACTCTCACGTGATAAAACATCGCCACAAATTAGACATTGAGGTTTATTATTTATGACTGTATTTCAAGTAATTGTCATCGTAATGTGAGCAAATCCGTGGTGAGCAAATTGTGAGAAGGCGACCACTCCCGACCGCAAAAAAAAAGTGTACCAGTGAAGACACAAAGGAAGCCTCGGATAAAATCACCCAATGATGACGACCCCCGCAAACGATTTAAGGACCATGATTTACGGATATGCACCTGGAATGTCCTGTTCCTCCACAGGTCTGTTGGTTGATGTCCTCGACAAAATTTAAGGCTGACATCACCGCAATATATACACCGTAATACATAGTTGCCATGCGAAGAAGCACGAATTTGGATGCGGTTTCGTGGTTAGTAGGAAACTACGAGATTTTGTCACCAGTTTCATACCTGTGGACGAGCGTCTGGCCGCGATACGTATAAAGACTAAGTACTTCAACATTAGCCTGATTTGTGCGCACGACCCGACGGAAGTCGCAGACGATGCGGACAAAGATGAATTTTACGAGCGTCTCGAACGTCTCTACGAGCGCTGCCCCAATCACGATGTAAAAATCGTGCTTGGCGATTTCAACGCCAAAATTGGGAAGGAAGGAATCTTTGGCCCAACAGTCGGAAAATTTAACCTTCACGACGCTACGTCCAGCAATGGAGAGAGGCTAATCGATTTCGCCGCAGGTCGGAACACGGTAATCAGTAGCACCAGATTTCCACACCGAGACATACACAAGGCTACTTGGCGCAGTCCCCATCAAAAGACACGGAACCAAATTGATCATGTTGTGATAGACGGAAGACACGCATCGAGCGTGTTGGACGTGCGAACGGTACGAGGTCCCAGCATCGACTCGGACCACTACCTAGTGGCAGCCAAGGTACGCACCAGGCTCAGCATGGTGCAATCCGCACGTCCCAACGCTCAACGAAAGCTAGACGTCGCTAAGTTGCTATCACAATAGACCTCCGAAGCCTTTTCAGCCAGACTATCCCAACTGTTCCGGGAGTCCTCTCCGGCTTCTGAAGATATAGGTGAGCAGTGGAGACATATCTCCCACTCCATGGATGCGGCTGCAAAGGAGGTCATTGTGTACACCAGACCTGTGACGAACCCTTGGTATGACGTGGAGTGTCGCCAAGCTACTGCAGAGAGACTTTCCTTTTCAGACGCAAAAAAAAGTTTCTTTCTGCAACGACAATAATGGAAGTCTGGTTACAGATGCACAGGAATCACTGAGACTATGGAGAAGTCACTTCTCTAATCTACTTGGGGTGATGAGAATAATACCGCCGATAGAGAACCACCAATTGATGATGGCTCTCTTTTAGAGCCACCGGATTACAACGAGGTCGACTCAGTAATTAAAAAGCTGAAGATTAACAAAGCGGCAGGTTCCGATGAGTTCCCAGCAGAGTTATTCAAGACCGGTGGCGAAAAGTTGGTTAGGCGTATGCACCAACTCTTGTGCAAAATATGGTCCGATGAATCCATGCCCAAAGAATGGAATCTCAGTGTTCTTTGTCCTATCTTCAAGAAAGGAGATCCCGCTGTCTGCGCGAACTACCGGGGTATAAGTCTCCTTTCCATAGGATACAAAATTCTGTTCCGCGTACTGTGTGAAAGGCTGGAGCCATACACGAATGCACTGATAGGCCAGTATCAGTGTGGCTTCAGACCAAAGAGGTCGACCAGTGACCAAATTTTCACTTTACGTCAAATCCTGGAAAATACCCATGAGTACAATAAAAACACACACCACCTATTCTAAGTTCTTCAACGCCCTATCTGAACTTAGTATCCTAGCAAAGAACCTCTCCGAACCCTTTCATACCAAGAGAGGTTTCAGGCAGAGTGATGCTTTATCGTGCGGCTTTTTTATCTCTTGATGGAGTACATCCTACGCCAATGCCCGTACGTAGAACGATCGGGCACGATCTTCCATAAGGAAGTAATGCTACTCGCATATGCTGATGATATAGACATCATAGGCACCAACGAACGGCGACTAAGCAGGGCGTTCTCAGAGATTGAGAAAAAGTCACGTCTCATGGGCCTAGCGGTGAACGAGGACAAGAAGTACTTGGTGTCCACTCGCAGACCATCAGCGCGTCTTGGACGGTCTGTGAGTATGGAGAATTTCAACTTCAATGTTGTAGAAAACCTCGTCTATCTAGGAACACAAATTGCCAGCGACAATAACGTCAGCCGGGAGATCTGACGAAGAATCACGCTTGCTAATCGCTGCTACTATGGGAACAGCAAGCAAATTAGAAGTAGAGCCCTCTCTCGAACTACGAAGATAAAAATCTATAAGACTCTGACAATCCCGATCCTGCTGTATGGCGCTGAAGCATAGACATCAACGGATATAGCGTATTTTGTTCGAGAGAAAGATTCTTCGTAAGATTTTTGGTCCCCTTAGAGTTGGCGTTGAGTTTAGGACCCGTATGAACCACGAGCTGTATATGAGCTGTATGATGAGGTTGACATAGTCCAGCGCATTAAATTCCAGCGGCTGCACTGGGCTGGTCACCTCATCCGGATGAAACCCGAAGCTCCAGCACTAAAGATTTACGACGGAAACCGGAACTTGGTTATTGGACGGCGTCAGAGAGGACGTCCGAGTTTAAGATGGTAAGATCAGGTCTATGATGACCTGAAGAAGCTCCGTATTGCCAGCAACTGGCGCCTGCGTTCACTAAACTACACCGAATGGTGCGATTTCCTACGTGCGGCCTTGACCGAGGGACGGTTGTAGAGCCACATAAGTAAGTAAGTAAGTAAGTCATCGTAATGTCTATTTTTTTTCGGTTTTGATTCACCACCACCGCTATTAACACTCTTATCAGACGTTGAATGTTGAATGCACGTCCGTACTCATCGGTGACGTGACGTGACCGAGCGCAATTGGGAGTTGAAACAAAAGAACATTGCTGGCGGTGGTGGCGTGGGGCGTGGGGCGCTTGCTTGCCTTCGCCGCAACGACAATGCGGTGTGGCAACGTCGCCCGCGTAAGCTGGCAGCTGGTAGCTTTACCAACTTACCTCGTACTTATTTTCAAAACTGCAGAATGAATAAATGTACCAAAATAGAAAAACTACATTGACATAGTCTTTTGAATTATTTATTTGTCTGTCTATGGCACAAGGGAGTCGCCAGAATTTTTCAACCTGTAATGTAAATTTAAAAACACTGGCCTAGAGGATTAAACGTAGCAACAACAAAAACGATGGTTAAGAGCGAAAACAATTAAACTAGCTTTGAATTATATATAATGAAATATATATAATATACGTTTTTAATTAACAACTAGTTTTAACATACATTCATAGTTTGTTGTGTTACAGAAATCTGTTTCACCTTAATTCGGACCCAACAGAACAGGGTAGGTGAAATTGTTTACACATGACGCGAAAATAAAGATGTTTCACATCAAAAATACATCGACAATACTAAACATAGTTTTTAAATATCTATATAACGTCCATTTTTAATTAAGTTAGTTAATTAGAGTCAATTCATGCATGTTATATGTCAAATCTAAATGATAAATTAGGAAAAGTTGGTTTTTAACCAAAAATTTTGATTTGCAGATGTGACAAAACTGTCGTTAAACTTTGAAAAACGGTGAAAGCCTCGTTGTTCAAACAAAAATGTACTAAATTCATGCATAGTGTTCCAAGTTATAATACCCGTATTACTTCGAATGACAATTGGTACACCATACTTGTTGATACTCGTATTTGAGATCAAAAATATCGGTATTTGATATTATTATTCCTAGCTATAATGCATCGATATATGTTATGATATGTCGTATCAAACTTTGACAAGAAACAAGTAAGAATGCTACAGTCGTAAGTTCACTACTTTTAAATACCATGGCGTCTTTCATATGTAGTCGTAAGCAGTTTCTTCTAAAGCAATTCATTTTTTCTTTTTTTTTTAATTAAAAAACAAAAAATTTCTTTTTCCTAAATTATAAAAAAAAAATTAAGAAAGCAATCTAAAAATCAATGATTGGATACCCTATTTTTATGTCTCCGAGATCTCGTTCTTCTATATCGACTATCGACTATAATGTACTTTATGGGGTCTACCAACCTATTACACAAATTGGCACAAACTTAGTATACCCTTAGTCCTCCACGGAAGGGTATAAAAAAGTTAACTGCGTTGGAACCGAAATTTAATACCACTCAATAGAAGTTCCAAAAGTGTACTTAGCACCTATGAAAAATGCAGGAAATAATGCTGCAGTCGTAAATTTTCGATTTCGAAATACGCTGCTGCATTTCATACTCTAAAAATTTTTCGTTGTATTTTAAACACAAAAAAAGTTGTTCATACAAAAAGCCACAATTAGAGGGTGGTTTGTATGGGGACTACCTCAAAAAGTGAGCGTGGCACGTAGATACTATATTTAATGGCAATGAAAATAAGTCAGTGTGCCGTGTTTCAGCTAAGACATCTTAAAAATCTCGTTGACACAGCAATTGCTCTCTTTCTTTCACAATTGTGAGAGCATGGGACCTGTCGCGTAAGCAATTTGAAGTGAGATTTTCTTGTATGAGTTGAGTTCTCTATTATTATTCTTTACTTAGTGGTTGAACCGAATTCACACGAAATTTTAAATCGTATTGTAAAACATAAACTTGGTGGTGGGTTTTAAATGGGGGCTACCCCAAAAAGTGAACGGTACACGACCATTAGTATATGTGTGTGAAGCGACTACCATATCGAATTTCAAACTGATATTGGCTTGAATAAATAATTTTTCATACGCTGTGGTCGGGTTCGGTGGGTTTATATGAGGCTAACCAAAAAAGTGGTCGACACACGCTCATTAGTTTATTCATGTGAAGCGACTGTCCATAAGAATCTACTATATAGAATTTCAAGCTGATATTAACCCAAATAATGAAGTTATTCATACAAAAAGTCAAAAGTGGTTTGTTTGGGGGCTACCCCAAAAGACGAACGCTTCACTCCCAATAAATCTTCTAAATAAATACTCTACAATAAAAAAAAAAGTTAAGTGCCGGTGTTCAGCTGGATATCTTAAAAATGTTTACCTAAAAAATGTAAAACAACTACCAGACGTACAGACAGACGAACGTAGATAGATAGGCTCGAATCATCGAGCAGATCAAAAATATATATACATCGTGAACCCCAGTCTTCTTTAGGACCGTTCTCACGACTTAGAAATACATTAGAAATTACGAAATGGCAAAATATGCTATTGGCGGAAAAAATCGGTCACTTTTTGTCTGTTATTTCAAAAACTCGATTATTTTCGTCTGAAATCGGTTACTTTTGTCTTATTTACCGGACAAGTGCTACATGCTGAACAGGTGGACAGTACATGCATTTGCACAAATGTAAACGCATAAATTGGATGAGATTGAGCACCGCCGCAGTAGAAAAATACGAGCCAATCTATGAATATAATATTCACGTTTGCATTCCAAATTTTAAACATTGAAATGACATTGAAAACTAGGATATCGCGAGAAAAATATGAGCTATAAAGATATAGGCAAGTCATGAGAACGTCCCTTAATGCGTTAGAAACTTTCAGATAAACTGACATTACCATTTCATATTAGGTGACACAGAAAATCTTCAAATTTCATTAAAAAACTAAATTTTATGAATGAAATTTGTATTTAAGACAGTACTTTACACTCGGAACAAGAAAATCATGGGAAAAAATGTAATTTCCATTATTACGCACACTCACCCATGAATCTCATGCGCTCAATGCAACGTTCTGCAGCGGCACGATATTCCTCATCATTGTTTATGATACGTTCAAAGGCTAAGTATCTTTTGTAGGACTCCAGTGCATCTGTGAGGAATTTATTGCTGCGCTGCACATCCGAAATGTGGTCCAATGCCTTGGCTTGTGCCAGAAACGCCTCTGGTTTGTGTGAATACTTTTGTGTTAGCTGGGCGTAGGCTTGCAAAACGGCAGGATAGTTCTAAGCAGTTTGTGAAGTTAGTTGGCGTATAACAAAGACGAAAACACGTTATAAAAATTGCAACAAATATTAGTAAAAAACACACATAAAAAACGAACATTTAAAAATAAAAACCTCAAATTTTTAAAAAAAAATTTTTTCTTTTCAATCTTTTAAGAATGCAAATAAAGTCAAAAATTAATTATTAAAAAAAAAGCAGCATTTCCGTGATTGAGGGTGTAAGAATTGCTGCATTCTTAATTAAAATTAATTATCAAGTTTATTTTTTATTGACATAATCTTTTAACATGCTTAAATTCAAAATGCAGCAAAGGCTTTAAATATATGTATTAGGTATATATGTATTAATTTATGCACATTTACACATATAGAAAATAATAAAAAAACGTAATTACACTTGTAGTTTATTTGGTTTCAAAATTTGTCAAAATACGCATTCAATGAGCTGAACAGAACTTAGACTTAAAAACAAATTAATTTTATAAAAATAAAATAAAATAATTAAAAAATAACGAAAGCATTAATTAAAGCTATGACAACAGGGTTTTATGATTTCTAATGATAATTTAGCTAAATTAAGAAGAAATAAATTATGATAAATTGAAATGAATAAGCTAAAATCTACAACCAGTACCCAAGTACTTACCTCCCGCATCATTTGCTCGTTGGCTCTTCGTAACTCCTGCTCGAATAGTTCATAGGCAGCATCATCATCGGATTCCTCATCATCGTCGAAATCGTTGACAGCCTGTGGACCATTGCCCGATGTTACTTTGGGTTTTATTTCTAGTAAAGCATTAAACAAACAATTTAAATTAATATGAATGCAGAGCACAGTTGCTACAAATTAGAAACAATATATTATTATTTTTTTAAAAAAGATTCTCCATCTTCTTATAATTACGTTAAAAATAATAGCTTAACTATAGAGAGAGAGAGAGACACAACATTAAATAACACTTACAATGATGCTATGGTAAAAATATTTTGTGAATTTGTATTTTTGAATTGTCTATTTTGTTGGAGTAGGTGTAAAATTCTTATAGAGCTTGTAGTACGTGAGTGAAGCTAATGTTTTGCGTATTAGATTGTTTATGTCGCTTTCGTTTGGATATAAATAATGGATTGACTGCGGCGGCAGCTGCATGTTTTTTTTTTCAATTTAATATGTGTAAATACATTCAGTAATTACGTGTCCATGTCGGATCATCGGGATCCACATCACTTTCATATTCCTTAGTAGGCAAACGACCATATTTGGCTTCCAGTCTGTTCATTAATTCGCTATCGTCAACATCGGAAACATCACCTTCATCAAGATCATCAAGCTCATAGCTTTCGTCGTCCTCTTCATCCTCTGAGAATTCGTCAGGCGCATGTTGTACATCAATCAGCGGATCCTCGTCGTAGTTAATATCGGCGTCGTCGTCGTCTTCTGCTGCGTCATAATCCACGGCGTGTGTAATCTGGCGTTTGTGCGTAATTGGCGTCGTCTCCGCCAATTGAGATTGTACATTTGAAATGGCTGCTGCTGCTTTTTGTGATGTACTAGCTTCTGAAGCCTGTGACTTTGCTTCGATTTTTGACTCCACCAATGGCGGCGGTGGTGATGCATTGAAGATTGCAGCAGCAGCTTTTCTTGCGGTGTATTCCGCAGTTGGTTCTTCAGCTGCATAATGCTTTGGTCGATACATGGATTGTAGTTGTTCAAATGTCTCAGGCATATAACTGCCGGTTATGGCAATATCAACAATAGCAGTCGCATCGTCATCTTCTTCGTCGTTGTATATCTCGATTTCTTCCTCGATTTCAACTTCTTCCTCGGAGTAATCTTGCGATATATATATAAAAGTTTTGTTTAATTATTTGTTAAATTATTTAGCGATTTATGTAGTGCTACAAAAATGTTTTGAAACTGATTTTGTAAATAAAAAACTAACATATAATTTCAAAACATTTTTATAAAAGCTATTCTTAAGTTAAATCAACCATCATCCAGTGGCGGTGGCAGTTCATCTTCATCCTCAGGTATTTGTTCTTTGGCGCTGGCAATTGTTAAGCGTCGCTTCTTCAGCACTTCCGGTGTGGGTAAATCTTCAGCTGAGGCGCGTGTTAGAATAAAATTTTGCATTTACAGTTATATATTTTTGCTTGTGTTGTAAATTGTTTACTTTAACATATTACAACAAATATTAGCGTGTAAAAGTAAAACATATTGCAGCATACATACATCGGCGTAAATTATAAAATGCGCATACAAGGCAGTAGTGTTGACAAAAACAAAAATTATATATATATATATATATATATATATATATATATATATATATATATATATAATAATAATATATATATATATATATATATATATATATATATATATATATTTTTTATATATATATATATATATATATATATATATATATATATATATATATATATATATATATATATATATATATATATATATATATATATATATATATATATATATTTTTTTTATATATATATATATATATATATATATATATATATATATATATATATATATATATATATATATATATATATATATATATATATATATATATATATATATATATATATATATATATATATATATATATATATATATATATATATATATATATATATATATATATATATATATATATATATATATATTGTATATATATGATCCAATAAAATACTACAAAGAATAACAACATTTTTCGTCACTGGCTTGTACTTAAAAAACTAAAAGAAAGTGCAATTCATATTTAGTATTTAAGGCAATAGGTTTAGAATCTCGTGTTTATATTTTAAATTTTTATTTCTTAATGCAGGTTACAGCGTTAAAAGTAATAAATTTTTTTAAATATTTATTAAATGAAAATACAAGAATTAACAGCAATACATGCTCAGACAATGATAAATAGTACAGAGTGCGTTTATCCCTGGAACTGTAACATGATTTTCAAGACTACATAAATTTTATGTACCGACGAATTTAAATTCGAAACACTTACATAAGTGAATATAGAACTATTTACTTATTTAATAGTGGTATTCCCTGAATTGATTAAATTCCGTAAACTGATTCTATCTTACGAAATTGAGGAAAGACATCGATTTGCCAAATTTAAGGCCATTTTCACGATATCTTTATAACAAATTTTTTTTTAAACAAATGCTCCACGAAAGCACCTCACCGCCGGTGATATGTACCGTTAAGCAAGAATTTTTAAGAGGTTTTCCTTTATGGAAAATTAACAAAAGCAAAAAAAAAAAAAATGGGTTCACAAAATTTATGTATGTTACGGTTTTGCGGTTAATCATGTTAAAACACTGTTACACTTCATAGCATTCAGGTAAATATTTACACACATATATCAAACAGCAAAGGCGGCAGCATTAAGAAGCGAGACTATACAGCAAAAGTAGAGTGTTTAAAACATTGTTACACCATGTTAGGTTAGTGTGTACGAGTTAAAAGTTAGTTGTCTGTTATTTTTAGGACAGTTTGGTTCGTTCGTGTACAATTGTTTAGTTTTGCTTGCGAAAAACTCACTTGTATTTGGATTTTTCCTAATCAATACAAGGCGTGCAACTAATGCAAGTGCCACACCAACGCCAATTTTAACCGCAACTGCAAAATTACGTATGTATCATTTAGTTTGTTTCCGATTTTTTTTTTTTTTGCTTTGAATTTGCACTTTCTTGTACAATAAAATATGTAGTATAATAAAGAACACTTAATATGTACTTTGCAAAGATGGAGAATCAGATTAGCCAAAATAGTTTTGTTTTTTTTTTTCTAGACAATTTTGTGTATTCAAATTTTCGTTTTACATTTTTCATGTACACTTTTAAGTGTGTCACCAGTAGGTACGATAACGGACGGCTTAACTTTCAAAATAGTATACTTACGCGAAGCAGCCCACGACGTTTGTGCTCCAGCACCAACATCTACATCGTTGTCTTCATCGTCCTGTTGGCCAGCGGACGCTGGCTGTTTTCCTGCTGCAGCTGCTTGACGTGCTGCTTTCTCCTGCAGTAGTAGCAACTCTTCGGCATCGTTATCGACAATATTCTCAAAGGTGTCATCGTCCTCATCATCATCCTCATCCTTAAAAATAAAACAAATTCGTATACATAATTTTTATAAAGTAAATTGCGTATACGACGGTTTGTGCACTTACCTCATCAAATATATCGTCATCGTCAGCTGCATTATTATTGCTAGCGACGGAATTGCCGGTATGCACGCTGGGTTCAATAGATTCTTCCTCCACGTCATCAGCATCAGCTTCACTGGTTGCATAATCATGTTCAACGGTTTGATCATTATTCTCATTATCGTTATCATCATTGTTTTCATCATTATCATTATCATCGTCTTCATTATTATCTTCATCATCATCGCCGACTTCGCCACCCACATTCTCGTCATCATTATCATCTTCAACAGTTTGTTCTGCTGTGCCATCGTCATCATCGAGCTCTGTTGTCTGTTCAACAGTAGCTTCATTTTCATTGTCATCCTGATCAGCTGCTGCTGACTCCTCCTGCGCATCCTCCTCCTCCTCCTCTTCGTCTTCTTCTTCGTCTTGTTCGGCATCTACATCACGGTCTTCTTCCTCATCCTCTTCTTCGTCTTCATCTGCCTCCTCATCCAACTCCGACAGATTTTCCTCTTCTTCTTCGAACGGTTCATCGTGTTCTTCATGATCTTCTATAGACGCCTGCACCGCATCGTGTTCATCATGTTCATCGCGATGTTCCTCTACCCAACCATCAAAATAATTCGAAAAACGCGATTCCGATAACGGTGTATCCACTAAATTTAACAAAAAGAAATGAATTAATTCCAAATAGTATATTATTATGTACTACTTATAAAATAACTTTCGATTCACTTACAATCCGACAAGTCACGATTCTCCAAAATAATCAAACCAACCAGACCCAGGAGCACAGCCATCAACGCAAAGAAAATAATTTTAGCACACCAATGTCCACCGGTTCCATGTTCGTGATGTACATGCAGATGCAAATCGTCGCTGCCCATTTTAGTTATATGTACACCATGAGAAGATTCATCATCATCTGCGCGAATAATTGGGATTAGTTAAATGAAATTGAAGCATTTGTAGCAATCTATATATATAAATTCTAAATATTTTGTTAGTTTAATATATTTTACAGTTACTAAGCTAAGCAAGGAATTGCATTTCAAAGCAACTTGGATTGATCTGGACTAAATTTGGTTAAACATCTTGGACACAGATACCTTGAAAGCTGGACTGACGCGAGAAGCTTACTTCGCCCTCAGATTTACGATCAAATGCATCTAGAGAAACATACATACATTTTAAAGACTTAGTTACAATGTAGCACGATATTGCAAAAAAAAAAATTAAAAACAAGAATGTTCGAATACTCGACTTCAAGATACCCTCTAATGGCTCCTTATATATACCATAGATTCTACATCCTTAGTAGTCCGATCTGGGCATATGCGGGACATTTTATAAGAATTGATGAAACATTTGATTTAATTAAAAAAATTGGCATTTCTTGCTTAATCAAGAGGAACAAAAATGTCATACAAAAATTTAAAAATAAAGGTCAAGTTCGTTTGGGGGCTACCCCTTATAGCGGTCCGATCTGGACCTATGCGGTATATTTGAATATGACGTTCCAAAAACTTAAAAGTCTGGGCCAGGTTGGTTTGTGGCTATCCCTTAAACTGAGGTTGGCGTGTTCATTTAATACTAATTATTTGAAGAGGAAAAAGGAGAGTCAAAATATCTAAACTCTCTATCTTTTATCTCTTCTCTCTATCTCATTGGTTCCTTCAACTCACATTCGGCTGATTCGACTCATCGCTGATCAAGTTTGTATACAGTTTATAGGGTTTCCCACACCTCTTTATGCCTGTACTTTATATTTAAAAAAAAACTTAACTTTATCCTATGGCTACAAGGTATAAAAACGTAGGATTTGGGTAGATCATAGTTTTCGTACTCTCGTGAATAATGCTTGAACTTAACCAAGGTTAAGATTTTTTCATCTGGGAATCATTGAATTGAACAAGTTTTTAATAATTTTGAAAACAAATGAATTGAATTTAAATTAAATTAAAATTTGAAATCATTAAAATTGTATATTTTTGTATCCTTCTTTTTGAAAACTCTTTGATGAAAAAAATTAATTAAATGGAATCATACTTCATGATTCTTGACGAAATAGATTTTGCTTTAACAATTTAAAAAATAGTTTAAATTGTCTCTGTTAACTGAAAGTGAATGCGTTTTGTATCCTAATATTATCGGTATAGTAATATTATTATTGTTCGTTGAAAATGAATTGAAAAATCCACAACAACACTTGTTGTTCGCTACGTCGACCTAATCAAAATGAATAAATATTCTCCCAAATCTCATTTTTCCGCGTTACAAACTTTTAAACAAACTGAAAACACATTTCCTGTAAGAAAATGTAGAGTATAAATAGAATTGCAAGGTTTATGAAAATTGAAGGAAGTCCAAATAAATTGCGTTCTTTTGTTAATCTGTCAGACTTTTTTCTTGAAATGGACAATAAACAAAGAAAGCACTCGCGACAAATGCAAATCATATTGTTTTGTTGCCGGGAATACTGCCAATAGTTATTATTATTTTTTTTTTTTGTGCAACAAGAAACAAGAAAGTTACCAAAGAAAGAATATAATATTGTACAAATATATAGTCGATATATACTGAAAAGCGAAAATGCCGCCTCACACATACGCATATATATATATATATATATATATATATATATATATATATATATATATATATATATATATATATATATATATATATATATATATATATATATATATATATATATATATATATATATATATATATATATATATATATATATATATATATATATATATATATATATATATTATTGTACATGAAATACAACAAATCAACGAGCGATCGCCCATCCATTCAGATAGGCTGGCTGTGCAGTGAATGACCTGAGAACGAAAAGCATCTGTAGCTATTGTACATCTTAGCAACAAGATATTGATACATAAAACACATTTCACTTTCCATGCCTTTCGATTTTGTGTTGCTTCAAACATTTGCACGTTATAAAAGATAAAACAACAAGATAAGATAAAAGCGACACACATTAGTTCAAATATTAAAGACACCCTTTCGTCGCACGATCTTTAAATAAATCGCAGCTGTGTTCGGACAAAAAATTCCTGTGAGAAATTAAATGGATGGCATTAGAGAAGTCGGAAAATATAGAAACAACAACAGCAAAATGATTTAAAATAAAAACAAAAAACGTGTTGACGGTGAGAACAAATTTTTTTTCCCTTTTTTTTAATTATATGTATCTATGTACGTGCACAGACTCAATTTGAAAATCAGCTGCCAACTTTGCTACTCCAAGCACTTATTATTTTAAAACAAATAAAATCACATTTATTGATATTTAAACTACGATAATGCTATTTTGAAGCACAAATCAATTAACTTTTTAATAAGATATTATTTTACAAAACTATTTAAAAAATCAAACAAGTTGGCAGCACCGTCACTTTTTTAGAAAAAATTTGCTTCACAAAAGAAAAAGAAAAACAAAAATGAAATTGTCAAAAGGCAGTGCAGATATCTGGTGTGTATCTCTACATATGTACGAGTATGTATGTATCTGTATAGGTATGTATAATTTTATATAATAGGGCAAGTTATTTTTAAAATAATAAAAGACACACCGCACCGCAGCATCCACGCGCCGTTAAATAAATACATTCTGAACTAAAATTACATTAATTATGCGCAGCATTTAAATTTAGTATTGAGAAAAATCCTCACCGCGTTTCCTTCGCTTGTCCTTGTTGCGTTTGCGCGGCTGCACATCGCCCGACATCCTGATCCAATTGATTAATTGCTAAGCGCACTTGAAGCGCTTTTTATTTCTTATAGATGATATATGTATATTTATTTCTTAAAATTTGTGTTAGCAACAATTGGAAGCTGCGGAACGATGACACGCGCTCTTCGCGAGATACTTTTCAACTGCCGCAGATATTTTATTTTTCTGTTCTGGTTGTTGAAGTATTTTTAAAATGTGAGCTCTCTCTTTTTTCACTCTCGTGCGGTGCGGCTTTTTCTTTTGCCTGCCGTTTCTATTATCAACGACTATGTTTTGTGTGCTCGATTCACAACAATATAAAATAAACAAGCAACAAGAATGAAAGAATGGTGGAGTGTAAAAAACGAAGTGGAATAAGCCGGTAGTATAGTGTGTTGCAATATTAGATTTACACAAGTAAATGCAATCTTTCTTAAACCGATCTTGAAATATCTCATGGCACGAAAAATCTTGGCACAGAAAAATATTTGACTGTTAGTAGCTAGAACTCTTCTAGAACTCTACATGTAACAAATAGCAAATTGATTCGACCTCGAGATACATTGTACCTTATCTAAGGCTCTTTTATATGGGAGCTTTATTTAATAGTGGTCCGATCGGAACCTTCGTGAGATATTTTATTAGGGTTGACGTAACAGATTTGGCGTTTCTTACTCTACTTAAATAAATAAAAACTCAAAAAAGGAGGGCACGATTGTAGGGCGGCTACATTTTATAGTAGGGTCATTTAATACACGTTATCTGAAGACGAAACAGGAGAGTTTAAATATCCAAACACTCTATCTCTGATAGTGTCCAACATCTCGTTGGTCTAGCAGACGTTCAGAGCAACATGTTTATATCGATTCAACTTTTAATGCTGATAAATAATATGAATATATACTTTATGGGGTCTGCTACGCCCCCTTCTGCTACATACATATGCACAAACTTAATACATATATGCTTTACTCTATAGGTGCAGGACCCTGATCTCGCTATAGATGGCGCTACGTGTTCTATGATTTTATACGTTCATTTATTTTTGTAGTACTGAAAAGTACTGCATAGTTTTACTAAATAATTTTTTTCTCAAAAACTATTAAAGATACCATCTTTGTCTTGGTCTTAAATTTTTAAGGACATTATAGTGAATGTTCATGAATTTTTTTAAAAAAATCGAAAATATACTTTTTTATTTATTTAAAAAATTAAACAATTCTTGTTAGTAAAAATTATAATTTTACATGCTAATGAAATAATATCTAAATACGAGTATTTTAAGACCTCATTCATTTCAATCGCTTGAAAACAACGATAGTTATGGTAAATAAAAAAAAAAATGCTTAAAATTTCAAATTTGAATATTTTGGAAACTTTTTCGAATTTTTCAAAAATTTTTAGGACTTCTTTTCTTAACCCTAAAGGAACCCAAACTATCAATTTCATGGATTTTGCTCACAATAACCCAATTTGTTGCGATCACTTGACGTGGAATCGCTCGGGTATAAAAAGCAGTGATAAAATACCCTACTGCTTTTCGATGAAGTTGCTAGACAATACTTTTTTGTGTGTTTTAGGCCATTTACACATGGTGATTTGAATTTGAATTATTGTATTTGATTTTTTTCTCAATACAAGTAGTGTGAATGGTATTAAAATTTTGTCACGGAGTTTGTAACGCATTAAAGGATGTATTGTAGAACCCATAAAGTGTACATATATGTTCTTGATCAACTTGTCGAGCTTGACAGCTTTTTCAACTCAACAACTCAAAACGAAACAAAGTTGCCCTGTTGACCGCGTTTACTTAATTATTTGGACAGAACTATTCAGATTTCCCAAACTTTTTGCAAAAATTTAGCAGTTCAATCAGTAGAACATGAGCATCTAGGAGTATTCCTCTGAATTCGCACCATTGTTTATTTCATGTGAACGATAAATACTGGACTTATCCGAGTCGATAATTTTCAATGAGCTGTTTTAGTGAACAACAGAATCAAAACATCGTGTTCATTCAAAGGATCGTTTTTTTTTTACAAACAACTAAGAATACTCTAAGAATACTTCTACTCTCTCACTTACTTCCTTATGGAAGATCGTTCGATCTACGTATGTCTTGATTGTACTACATCAAGAGGTTATCAAGGGCTTCGACAAACTTCATTATTATCGGCGTGTCGAAAGCAAGGTTATAATCGACAAATAGGTGGTGTGTTGTACTAACGGGTCTTCTCGAGTATTTGTTGTAGAGCGAAAATTTGGTCACTGGTCGACATATTTGCTCTGAAGGTACACTGATACTGTCCTATAAGTGTTGCCGTATATGGATTCAGCCATTTACGCAGTACTTATTACACAGTAGTTCACGCATACGGCGGGGTCTCTATTCATGAAGATAGGACAAAGAACACTGAGATTCCAATTGTTGGGCATGCATTCATCAAACATAATCTTGAATAGGTGTTGATGCACCGTTCGCCACTGATGTTGAACTATTCAGCTGGCAGCAAATCGGAGCCAGTGTGCAAATTGTGAGAAGGCAACCACTTTCCATAAATCAGAGTTGGTGCGCTGGGTTTGGGTTCCGTCACCGCAAAACAATTCCCCATTAATGACGTTCCCTGCAAACTATTTAAGGACCGTGGTTTACGGATATGCACCTGGAATGTCCTGTCCCTCCGCAGGGCTGGGGCAGATATCCAGCTGGATTATGTCCTCGACAAATTCAAGGCTGACAACACCGCAATAGAATGCGATGGATAGGGCAGGGCTACACAAAAAGGGCATTCTGTAACATCTACAATAGTTGCCATGCGAGGAAGCACGAATTTGGATACTGTTTCGTGGTAAGTAGGAAACTACGAGGTCTTATCTCCAGTTTCATAGCTGTGGACTAGCGCCTGGCCGCGATACGTATCAAGGCTATTCAACATTAGCCTGATTTGTGCACACGCCCCGACAGAAGTCGCAGACGATACGGCTAAAGATGAATTTTATGAGCGTCTCGAACGAATATAGGAGCGCTGCCCCAATCACGATGTAATAATCGTGCTTGGCGATTTCAACGCCGAAATTAGGAATGAAGGAATCTTTGGTCCAAATGTCGGAAAAATAGCAAAATATGGTCGAATAAATGCATGCGCAATGATTGGAATCTCAGTCCAAATCTTTGTCCTATCTTCAAGAAGGAGACCCACTCTGTCTGCGCGAACTACCGGGGAATAAGTGTCATTTCAATTAGGATACAAAATTCTGTCCCGCATACTGTGTAAACGGCTGAAGCCATACACGGATGCACTGATAGGCCAGTATCAGTGTTTCTTCAGGTCAAAGAGGTCGACCAGTTACCAAATTTTCACTTTACGCCAAGTCCTGGAAAAGACCCGTGAGTACAACAAACCTCTCTCCTCAAACCTCTCCGAACCCTTTGATACCAAGAGTGGTTTCAGACAGGGTGATGCTTTATCGTGCGACTTTTTTAATCTCCTGATGAACGATAGAACGATCGGGCACGATCTTCCATAAGTAAGTGATGCTACTCGCATATGCTGATGACATAACATCATAGGCATCAACGAACGGCAGGTAAGCAGGGCGTTCTCGGAGATTGAGAAACAGTCACGTCTCATGGGCCAAGCGGTGAACGAGGACAAGACGAAGTATTTAGTGTCAACTCGAAGACCATCAGCGCGTCTTGGACGGTCAGTGAGTATGGAGAATTTCAACTTCAATGTTGTAGAAAACTTTGTTTATCTGGGAACAGAAATTACCAGCGACAGCAACGTCAGCCTAGAGATCATACGAAGAATCACACTTGCTGATCGCTGCTACTTTGGACTCAGCAAGAAAATAAGTAGTACGGCCCACTTCGAAGTCCGAATGTAAAAATCTATGACACCTATAATCCCGGTGCTGCTGTATGAAGCATGGACTCTGAAATCAACGGATATTGGTCCACTTATAGTTGGCTCGGAGTTTATGACCCGTATGAACCACAAGCTGTATGAGCTATTTGATAAGGTTGACATAGTCCAGCACATTAAATTCCAGCGGCTGGTCATCTCATCCCGATGAACCCCGAAGCTCGAGCACAAAAGCTTTACGACGGAAAAATGAAATTGGTTGGTCCCCAAAAAGTGGGCGGTGTACGCCCACTAGTAGATGTGTATGAAGCGGCCATCTATAAGATACCACCATATCAAATTTCAAGTTGATATTGGCGTTTTTCATATAAATGAATAAAAGTGCACTGTGGGTTTGTATGGGACTACCCCAAAAAAGTGTTCGGGACACGTCCATTTGAATATGCATATGAAACGGCTGTCCACTACATCGCATTTCAACCTAATATTTACTTTTATAAATAAGTTTTGCATACAAAACACAAAAGTGGGCAGTAGGTTTGTATGTATATACATTCATGTATATACAAATCGTCCGTCATTTATTAAGTTGATATTAACTACAATAAAAAGTTTTTCATACAGAAACTCAAAAATGAGCGGTGGCTTTGTATGGGGCTAACCCAAAAAGTGGGCGTGGCGGGTCAATCTTGATAATCTATTAAACTGCAATAAAAAGAAATGCATGTGCCAATTTTCAACAGGATACCAGAAAATTTGGTCCCCAAAAAATGCGCAACAACATACAGACAGACGGACATGGCTAAAATGACTCGTCTCGTTGAGCTTATCAAGAATATATATACTTTATAGGGTCTAAGATGCATCCTTCAATGCGTTACAATGGTATAAAAATAACTGAATTATTAATATGGAATATGTTTAAGGAAATGATTTAACGATTTAAATACATTGGTGATGGAAAGATACTCCGAAATAATGCAACGTAATCTGACGGTCGCACACCGTAATGCGTGGATCAAGCTTCGACTCCATGCGACACCGAAACTCATGTTATCCTCGTTGACGATGTCGATAAATTTTGTATACGGGCCTGCGATCGGCGTGGTTCGCCAAATGTATGTTTTCGCAACGGTCTTGAGACTGCAGTACCCTAAAGTCCCACAGCTTCTAGAGACAGTACAAAAACTCGAAAATTGTTTACTGGGATATTTGATACTATTAAAAATTGTTAAATCGAGATATTCTTTCCAAATTTTATATATTGAAGTAAATTCCAGCGTTACCGAACAAAGGCCAAGAGTGAAGAGTATTAAGCGTCTTTTTCACCGAAGATAATGTGTTTTTCTTCTTATCAATTCGTTTTCTTCTTAGAAAATCTTTATCAATCCAAGTTTCATTTTTTTTTTTGTATTGCAAGAGAACAAACTGTGTGAATGCTGTTTTAGAGTCCACACAAGTTATCAATCTCAGTACGTGAATAAATAACTCCTTGACCGCTGATTGATGTCGGCTATCAGTAAAATAGAATCATTCGTTAAAAAGAAAAATTGTCGCATAAACAGCTGAGTCACACAGTTGGGAATAATGAACCGAAGAGATATAGTACATATTTGAGTCAGTGATTTTCCAATTTGCATATACATACGTACATTATGTACCGTACCTTGTTGCTATATACTAAAATACTTTCACAAAATATAGCATTATAGATATCTTTATCTAACTATCGAAAACGAAAGTTGGAGTGCCACAAACGTGGGAAACGATATTCGAAAAAGATTCGTTACCAACTGCCGTTATCATTAGTATGGTTCGAAAAACTCTCGTGAAAATGTTCGATGATATTATTTTCGAACTTTTGATCTGCTAGAAAAACACGAACGATTTCCGAAGTTTCGTCTGGATTTCTGTCTGCCTTTCATGCCCGATTTCAATGGATGTCAAACATAAACATAAAATTACACATATTGCATCAAATATGACTGTAAGAAGATGATATTTGGTACCACTCACAAAAAAAGCTTGTTTAAAAACTTCAAGCGTCATCCGACGCAAGATTGGGTACTTCTGGAACTACCCTCGTATCTGTAAAATTATGGGAAATACAAATACACTTTCTAAAATGTTTTTTTGTGGGCAATGAGCCACAGTTGATATGTATGTATCCTCTATTTTGCAGCGTATAATATATACTTATATTTGTGATAGGTGTATCACATAAGGACGTCGTCGGCAACCAGATAACGAAGAACAAAGAAAAACTTGTTTATATTATGAAAGTGTATTATTTTTATAAATAAACCCATTTCAGTTTCAAAACATAATATCTTTACTTTTCAATTCTCTTTGGAAATATGTATGTCTATTCAAATAATTTCGTAGAAGTTTAAATTGATCTCTTAAAACTAAACACATTATTTGTTCATTTACTTAGCATCTGCAAAGCCGACACGATCATTGCCCATATCGAACTCAGTATAGTACTTTCCGATAAAAACATCACCCAGAATCCAGAGAGGACCATTTGGCGGCGGTATATCCATGCCCATGAAACCCGAAAGGCAGATAGTCTTACCCATCTGAGCAACACGTAAAATGTAGTCCTTACCTTCCAGCTCAAATGTTTTGCCACCAAACTCGAACTTAATAATTGGCAGCTTGGGAATCATGTCACAAGAAACGATATACTGGCCACCAATTATTGGCGTCCCGCCAATGGCCTGATTAATAGAGGTCGCCTCAGATTGTGGCGCAGCAATAAGTGAAGTGCCTGTGTCTGCAATAACTTGACAGCCTCCCTTGCACAGTTGCAAGTCTCCAATCGAAGCCGAATCCATTTTAATCTGCCAGTATGCCTTGCGTGTCACTGGCAAGTATGTGAAATCGCCTGTGTAATGCTTGGGATCTGATCCCCCAAATATAATCTCACCACCTTCCGGAGCGGCAGGATCGCGATTAAGATAGAATGAGAAAACCGGTGATGAAATTAAGCCTTGTTCATACATCTCGTAGAATGGTGGTTTCACGCTATCCACAGAGATCGAGCTGTACCCCAGACCAAGTATACCGTCGAATTTGGCAGCAACAAACACCAATCCTGGTTCGCTGAGCGCTTCGGCGAATGTTTGCTGCTTAATGTCAATTCCACCAATATTCACAGTATCGGTAGATAGATAACCCGACAAACTACCCGATCCATAGTGTATGGCGAATTCAGTGCCATTTTTCAAATAGGATGATGATTTGGTTGCATCATATTTGTTATGCATCAGACAGGCAATATTGGTAAGATGACATTTTTTTGAGGGTACCCACAAATTTGAGGAGCCAGTATCAAAGACAACTTTGAAGTTCTGTGGCGGCGAGCCAATCGAAATTGGGCCGTAGTACTGTGCATCCAAATAGTTGGACAATGGCTCGGGTGTTACATCACCGCTTGCGCCATACTTCAGGCGTAGTTGTTGTAGTTCCGTGCCAACATCCGCAAAGTGTCGACGTGCGGATTGGAAGCGTTGCAACGGAACGCGGAGCAGCTCAGCCTGTGCCGATAAAGCCAGGCTGCAGGCCAAAAAAATCACCAGTTTATACATGCCTGATAGTGTAGAAGGATACAAATAAAATATATTATTAAAATATTGTGAAATTCGTGTCTACGTCGTTGGAATAATTAAATTAATTTTTTTTTTTTCACATAAGTATGTATATACATATATTTTTCGCTTTGTTCTTTGTAGCTTACCGTATACTATATTGTATGCCTTTTCACCACACTGCGCTTTGTTCAATTATTATTTTATCTGTTGTTTGCTCATCGAATGTTTTCCGACAACTGTTTTTCTGGTTTCTGTGCTCAATAAAAGAAAATTAAGTGACTAAGCAGAAAAAGCTCCACCGGCATCTGAATTCCAAAACAAAAAACTAATGAAGTGCTGCCAACTTGTCACATACCAATGCACTAATAATGACCATGCGTGCGCAATATATATTTTCAATTTCCATTTATTAGTTATCGAAATTCTTAAAGGGAACTGGCGTAACCACGTAATAAAACATTTCTGAAGATTTTTTGATAGCGACCAATATAAAAATTAAACATCGAACTACAATTATTGTCGACAGAATTTGTAAAATTTTATCGGGCATCGTACAAATCTATGATCTATTATGTTCGTGAAATTAATAAACTTACAGAGGAAATAGTAACATTGACGGTAAAAAAATTCGACAAGCCGTGTTGCTGCTTAAAAGGCTGAAGAATAACAAAACGGCAGGCCCCGATGAGCTGCCAGCTGAGTTATTCAAGATCGGTGGCGATAGGTATGCACCAACTCTTATTCAAATATTGGTTCGATGAAAGCATTCCCAACGATTGGAATCTCAGTGCTCTTTGTCATATCTTCAAGAAAGGAGAGCCGCAGTCTGCGCGAACTACCGGGGAATACCGGATGCACTAATAGGACAGTATCAGTGTAACTTCAGACCAAAGAGCTCGACTATGACAAATCCAGGAGAAGGCCCGTGACTACAACAAAGATACACACTATCTATTTGTACATTATAAAGCCGCTTTTGACACGCCAATAAAAAGGAAGTTCATCAATAGGAACTTTGTATCTCAGCGAATTTCGTTCGTCTTGAATGAGACGCTATCTCACACACAAAGCGTCAGTGTTGGAAAGAATCTCTCCGAATCCTACGATACCAGGCAGGGTGATACTTTATAGTTTTGACTTTTTAATCTCAATCTCTTGACTTGACATTGACATCATCGGAGAAACAGTCACGTCTCATAGATCGTGGTGAACGAGAACAACACGGAGAACTTGGTGTCCACTCGCAGACGATCAACGTGTATGGGACGGTATTGTTTGTCTACCTGTGAGCAGCGATAACCAACAATATTATCGTCAGAGATCAGACGAAGAATCACGCTTACTAGCCGATGCTACTTTGGGCTCAGCAAGCAAATTAGAAGTAGAGGAGGGCTCTCGAAGTACGAAGATGAAAATCTATACGACACTGATAACCTCAGTACTGCTGTATGGTGGAGAAGCATGGGAGTATTCGCGTCAAAGATTCTTCGTTTGATTTTTGGTGCTCTTTGAGATTGGACCCGTATGAACCACGAGTTATAATGAGGTTGACATAGTCCAGCGCATAAAATAGGCAAAAAATTGCTTTCACTATTTTATGTTGAGTGAAAACTACATAAAAAAATCTAGTTAAATAATACATCATTTAAATTAGTTTTTTATGTTTATCCATAACCAAGGTGGAACATATTCTATAATTGTGTACATATATGCATTTCTTTTAGTGGTATTATTTACATATTCGCAACATTCTTGAAACCAAAATAGTTTAGTTACAGTTTTGAATAAAATAAAATGCAACAACATTCCTCCGAACCCTATTCTTTCAGTTTAGTACTTATAACGATAAATAGCGACACCAACAACGCCAATCAGTATGGAGCCCATCAGATAGCCAATCAATTTCAACTACAAAAAAAATTCAATAACTAAAGTATGTAAGGGATCCTGTTTCAATAACCTACCGTAGAACTGTCCTGTGCTGGTTGACGCTGGCTGCTTTTAGTTTTCTGCTCCATTTTCTTTGCCTGACCTAACATTTTCTGATACATTTCTTTCTCGTTGTGCTCCTCGCGTCGTGACTTGATGAATAGTCTAGCCAGATCCTGCTGGATAGTGCGATTATCCGGCTCTAGTGTGGCAGCCTTTTGCAGTAACTTAATGGCACCCTTGGTATCTCCCTTACCTTCGAGTGTCTGTGGAAATATAATAAAACAGTTGTATTAAACTCAATAACGTGCATTGGCTGTTAATACTTACTCTGCCCTTTCTGTAAATTGCTTTTGAATTGTTCGGCTGGCAACGCAGCACATGCTCGACCGACATCAATGCAGCATCATAAGCGCTAATTTTGATTTGGGCCATTGCCAAATTGTTGTAGACAACCAGTCGATCGTCGAGAAGAGTTTGCAGATCGCTATTTGTTAGCTGTTAAACAGATATGTTGTAATTATAAGGAATAATTGATTATATATTGCTGACCTCCAAGTCTTCTTTATCGAACTCAGAATCGGGATCACCATCACGATCATCCAAGTATTCAAGCGCGCGTCGATATAACTGTATGGCGGTATTGTATTCGCCACGATTATACCAGAAGTTAGCTCGCTCTTTCTTACGAGTGCTGCAGAAAAGTAAACAAAAAAAAAAATATATATAGTCAAAGTTCTCGGCAAACACCATTATTTTGATATTATTGATATGGCACTAATTTTTCTTTCAATAAACTATATTACAAACAAGGAATAGAAAATATGACAAAACAATTTTTGATTCAAGGCAAGGCATACTGAACAAGAAAGGAACAAACAAAAGAACTAAACAAAGAAAGGTTTAAGGCTTTTTATATGAACCATAGATTATATTCTGTAGTCGCCTGGACATATGCGGGACAATTTATGAGAATTAATGGAAAATTATAAATAATTAAAGAATATACTCAGTTTTGTAAAATATTTGTTGTAAATTTTACACTCTATACCTAAAGTCACAAGGATATAATAAGTTTATGTAAATATATGTAACAGACCGCAAGAGGCATCCCAGACCCCATAAAGTATACATATATATTCTTGATCAGCATCGGAAGCTTAGTCGATATGGCCATGTCCGTCTGTTCGGTCTGTTGTATCAAGAAAAATATCTCCGAGACTATAAGAGCTAGAACCATCAAACATGTACTTTCAGATTATATTTACCCATACGCAGATCGAGTTTATGAAATCGACATCAACATGAAATTTTCTTTAAAAAAGTTGGCAAAGGCAATGTTAAAACACAAATATATTCTTCTAAAAGCTTTGATCAATATCATCGTTTTAAAAAAACACATCTTATTTTTACACGCATTTAGTGGCTGTCACACAACTTCTGCGCTGTTTAAAAAAGGGAAAAAAGAACTGTTAGTAGATTATTGGAGAAATTTACGGATTTGCATAAACTGGAAGTATTTCAACAAGAAAACTGCCCCGTACAAACATTATTTGAGAATGGAGTGTGCATCTTGTTGGCATTATATAATGCTCCAAAACCTAAGGACAATATTGATCATTTCCGTTACACGCAATTCGTCAAATTAACAAAACTAAATAAACCTGTACAATTATCAACACTTCCACCAACAAGTGTAGCGGCTCATCAACATATCAATCGTGTCTACTACCAGATTCAAACGTGGTTAGGGAACGATTTAGAACATCAAGAATGGGGCCGGATGCTGCAAAATGAACTCCTGGAACCGATAAGAACATTATTACCCCCAGCACCAGCTGAACTGCTCAGCGCAATATTTTGCAACTGCAAAAATGGTTGTGGTTCGCGCTACGGATGTAGGAAATCGGGATTGAAATTGTGGAAGGTTTGGAGACGAATATTACCGACAACAACATTCTCGAGCAACCGCAAGAAGACGATGAAGAAGAAGAAGATAACTAACTGCCATTTGCCATTTATAATTAAAATAGTTATTTATAAGGAATTAAATATAAATAGTTAAGTAAAAATAATTAAATATAAATAATTAAGTTACCTATTTTAAATAAATATAAATAATTAATACATAAATAATAGCCATTGTTTAATAATAATATTTTTAGTAAAAAAATTAACTTTATACAGCATATGATTAACCGTAACTCAGGCTTGACCTTGCATTAGACCATATATGACTATGCGCTGCGCACTATTTACGCTCTATCTCAAAAACGGTTAATCGCATGAATAAAAACTTTTATAATAGGTGTAAATCCCATTTAATGTATAGGAAGCGAGATATTCGCGACCTTTGACCTTGAATATCTTAAGACGCGAATACGATATTATATTAGACTTTTGAGACAACATAAACTTATTATCTCTCATTCCGAGGTTGACCCCTATTTTTGGCTAAGATGACTGGGCTAGTTATATACCATTCACACATAGTGAAGTATGGTACTATCAGTTTGTCTGAAATTTTGTAACGCATTAAAGAAGGCATCAACAGACATCAAAGACAACATAAAGTATATACATTTATTCTTAAGCAGCTTGTCAATACAAGTCGATCTAACCATGCCTGTCTGATAGTTTGAGGAAGCCACCTACATAGCTACTTTTTGAGGTAGCCACCATACATATACCAATAACCGTACCCCTCTCCTATGCAAACCAACCATCCAAATTTTACAATACGATTTGAAATTTGATGTGAATAGTATTAGAGTTTCTGTTCAAACAAAATTAGGGTTTTTTTTTTTTTTTTTTTTATTGTCAGGCTAGCTCTCAGTGTCTGATTTAGTGCCGTTTTCATGACTTGCCTATAACTTTACTGCAAAGATACCTGCCAAATCGATCGATAAAAAACCAACATTTTAAAATTTTAAATGCAAACGTGCACATTATATTCATAGATTGGCTCGTATTTTTCTACAGCGGCAGCGCTCACTCTCATCAATTGTTTTTCTGCTAAATTATAATTTTATTGTGTTTACGGTTTTGCAATTGGACTGTCCACCTCTTCAAATATTCTCCAGGGCTACTCAAAATTGATTTATTATAATTGTGATGTCGTGAAAAGCACTACTGAATATTATTCCGCCTTTAGCATATCTTGCCGTTTCGTATTTTCTTTTTTATCGGTAGGTCGTGAGAACAGCCCTTATAAAGGTAGCAGCTAAGTTCATATTAATCTTTAAACATGTTACAAAATGGCAGACGTTTTAATACCAGCAGCTTTTTGTAGCTATGTCGTAAAAACAAAAGAGCAAATATTAAATTTTATTTTAAACTCGGTAAGAAATTTACTGAGACTTACGAATTGTTAAAAAAAAATTATGATGATGATTGTATGTGATGTACTCAACTTTACAAGTGGTTTACACGATTTAAAAAATGGTCGTGATGTTTTAAATGACGACCCGAAATGAAAATGGACGACCCGAAGCATCTAATCGTGCAGTGTTAGTGGAAAAAGTAAGTGAAATAATCGCTATCGATGCAAATTTTACTATGTGAATGCAGGCAGAAGAATTAAATTCATCTTACTATACAATCTACAATATATTAACTGAAGATTTGGTTAAAAGAAAAGTGTGTGTACGTTTTGTTCCACATCAGTGAAATGATGAGCAAAAAATCGCACGTGTAGTCAATGAATTTTTTATGAAAAAACAGATTTGGCTAATCGACCACTCTCCGTATTCGCCGAAATCTATCATCGTGTAATGTTCACATACATAAATAGATTAAGTAATGATGACGGACAGTAAAGAAGTCAAAAATACATTTGTTAATGAATAAATTAATGTTCGTTTAATTTTCTTTGAATGGGTGGAATGGACCCTGAGCCAACTATATACATACACATTTTATGATTACCTTGTAACAGTTTGGCACCTAGAGTCTATAGAATATTTTCCGTTATGCTGATAACAAATATATACATATACATATATACTTTATAGGGTCTCCCTCGTTATCTTACGTACATTTTAACATTTCAACTTACATTGCTCAACAATATTTTTATTGCAGGCTATACAGTATTAATTAATTAAATGAAAACAATTACTATACACTCACCCATATTTGCGGCGTATTTCAAAAGTCTTGAGGTCCGAATACTCTTCATATTTAGAGTCCAGCAGTTCAATCTCGTAGGTTATCTAAATTATCAGAAAAAACTTAATTTGTAACTTGGATGCCTACTATTTGTTCCATATATTGTTACCGTTTCGCCAGGTGGAATGCTTAGTTCTGGTTCCTCAGAGTTCTTAAGTCCGATAGTGCCGTATGCAAATCTGGAGTCCACTACAATTTCAGCCAATTCGCCGACGTTCATTATCGGCAGTGCTAAATCCAAACCCTGCACCAATTCAAAGTCACCGACATGCAACTGGAAGTTTTGTTCACGTTCGACCACTTTGCCATTGGAGAGTTTCGTCATAAAACTGACCGTAACTAAATTGCCACGCAAAGGCCGCGTGTTGTTTGTCGATTTCCTTAGAATGCGTTTAACAAGCTGCTGGTTACCGAGTAAGTCGCAAACATCGTCGTCATCTTCCTGTTTATCTTTCTCAGCCTGCTCCGAAATTGCATCCGTGTCATGCGACGGTTTTTCATCTGAAGATGCAATGTCTGTGTCGTTCAAATTAGACAGATCTTCGAATGAAGAACTGTTGCTCGATTTCTCTACGTCCATAGCTAGGCGCGCTCTCGGATCACTTTATTTTTTCTTTTTTTTTTTTCTTTGGAAAGTTCGTTTTAGTGGAATATGGTGCAAAGGGTAGCAGCAATGATTTGTAAATGTTGAGTTACTTTTGCAATACTTATTTGTTTAGGTCCAATATATGTTTATGTTTTAGAATTATTAACAATTATTCCAGTAATTGGATTCAACGTTTCAACAGTAGCTATTTATATTAACATTAACAAAAATTAAAACCAGCACGAGAAATTTTTTTATTGACCCGAGACAGCGCACTTTCTCGCTCTCTTTCCCCACACCGTAATCAATCATATGTGACTAGGGGTGAGTAATATTTGACTGTCACCAGTATTTGAAAGTCACAATCCCGTATGACACTTGATTAAACCCTAGTTAAAGTACAGTGCAATTAATTTAAACACGTATTAAGCAAATATAGCAAAACTCTACTTGGTAAAAATTTAAATATGCAGTTTTAATATCGGATTATGATGTAAAATGTTTTCCGGTTTTCGAAACCGAATAATTTGTTCGGACTCAGTTTCGTTAAAATGGTCTGTATTTCAATTTAAGAAGAATTTTGCTAGTTGAATTTACCAGACCTTGAGAATCTGAATTCTATACTGTCATTTCCAAGTGAATACAAATAGCGAAAATCTTCTGAAAGTGAAATTCGGACAATTTTAACGGATTCGATTCGAAAACCGGAACAAGGGTAAATATATTAAAATAATAATAACGAAGTGAGAGGAAGTATATTATCCTCTGCAATCTGGTGAAGATTATGGAAGGAAAACGAACGAGAATAATTTTTGGAGAAATTCTTATATGTATATTTTTTGTGACCTATTGACATAATAATCTATGAGTATGGTTGGCTTGAGGTCGACAGTACTATAATTTATTCGCAATGTTTCCAATGCAATAAAAGAAGCATCAGAGACACCAAAAATTATATATATATATATATATATATATATATATATATATATATATATATATATATATATATATATATATATATATATATATATATATATATATATATATATATATATATATATATATATATATATATATATATATATATATATATATATATATATATATATATATATATATATATATATATATTTTTTATATATATATATATATATATATATATATATATATATATATATATATATATATATATATATATATATATATATATATATATATATATATATATATATATATATTCGTGATCAGCATGATATGACGAGTCGATCTAGCCATGTTTGTCTGTGCATTCCTGCGCACCCTATTCCCTCAATATTTGAAATATTGGTTTGAAAACTGGTCCAAAATGGTAGCTGTTTAATAAACAGAAGCTACATCTCTCATACAAAAACACTTTTTATTTATTTTGTTGTATCGAACATTTTTGAATTAAATCAATTATTTTTACAATAGTAACAATACAATAGGTAAATCCAAATTATAATATCTGATATTGTACAAAGTACGTACTTACATCAGTAGATATATGAGTAATCGATAGCTTAATTGTCTACTTTACGGCAAAACATTTCAGACGACCTGCGTTCAACTCTCGGTCAATCGAAATTTTTTTTAAATTTTTTATTTAATTGTTTCTAATAATTTGATGGGCAATTTAATTATCCACAAAGCTCTATCACATCTGTATATGAAACAAATAAAATGTATTGTATTAAAAACTTTTTAATCTAAGCATCCCATTGAAAGTTTTCAAACTTAAGTAAAATACCACCAATGCCAAGTAAAAAGAGCAAGTGTGAAGATTAATAAACCTTTGGTTTTACAGAAGTTAACGTTTTTTCCTATTTTTTCAGTCATTAGTAACTAGCGGGATCCCGGCGTGCAAAATAGCACATCTAATGTGTGTTTTAAATGTTAGTACAAAAATTAAAAAAAAAAATTATTTATCTTAGAATAAGTCATTTACACAAACGGTAAGACAATCATGGTTAAATTTACTACTATCTGATACTACAAGCTGATTATGAATACGTATGTTGATATGACTTAAAATTCACAACACTGCTCATCCCTATATCGGACAAAGGCAGTCAATTTACTACAGATGATATAATCTTGCATGAGTTAAAGGGAAACTGTAGAAAATAGATTCAATACTATAAGCGTGTAAGCGAAAGAAAAAACAAACCAACATTTAACATAATGTATGGCAACGTCGATAAAGGTGCCCCATATGACACTGTATTGTATCACTAAGCATACAATATATCTACTATTAGTAGGATGGATGTAGGATATATAAAATTTTTAGTTTAATTAACAGCAAAACAAAAAAATTTCATACCATACAGTTGACCGATCTGAATCTATGTAGGATAGTTTAATAGAATTAAGTTAAGCAACACCAATTTTGGTGTTTCTATCTTAATTATCAACAAAACCAATAAAATTTCCATAGAAAAACTCAAGTGAAATACGACACTCAATTTGTTCAAGTAATAAACAGTCGTACCTGTTCCAATTCTCATATACTTTGGTATTTTAGTAAAGACCAAATCATATTTTTAGAATTTATAATACTTTCAGTGTAAATGTGTTTAGTTTTGAAGCAAGAGGTAAAATGCGCACGATTAGCAAAATCGCAAACGTAAGTGATGTGAATATCACATTTTTTTTTATTGACATGGAGCCCTCGTCTCTTTTGACGTTTGTTCTATTCACTGTCGGTTGCACGTCTGGCAGCGCTGGGTTCCTCATGATAGTATTGCCATCAATATCAGGTTTGTTAATAATTTCTAAATTATGTTATTTGAACCGAAAAAAATGCATAGCCTAAGCATAAAATAAATATTTTTTTACTTTCAGCAGCAGCGTAAATAAATCGGCACTTTATATTCTTTCAGCCTCGTAAAAAATAATTAATTATTTTGCGGTTTATAACTGCATGTGGCGTTGACAACCCTGTGCAGTATAATCAGACTGCTGGTACAATTTTAGCAATGGCGATTTCTTTTGACATTTGACTACACTTGGTGCACGTGTTTCTCTAAGCGCTGTTCGCAAGTTTTTTAAGAAAAAGGTATTAATGATGATGAAAAAGTGTATGAATTAGTGTGAAAATTTACGGTTTGTGTGTTTGCTTTGTAGATGAATCCCGAAAAGTTGAAGAAACTGCAGGCGCAAGTGCGCATTGGTGGTAAAGGTACCCCCCGCAGAAAGAAGAAGATTGTGCACTCGACCCCGGCAACCGACGATAAGAAGCTACAATCGTCCCTAAAAAAATTGTCTGTCAACACAATTCCTGGGATTGAGGAAGTTAATATCATCAAGAATGACGGCACCGTCATTCATTTCAACAATCCCAAAGCTCAGGCTTCGTTGCCGACCAACACTTTCGCCATTACCGGCCACGGTGAAAACAAATCTATATCGGAGATGTTGCCTGGCATACTGACTCAGTTGGGACCACAGGACATCACACAGCTGAAGAAAATCGCCAGCGAGTTCGCCAGCAAGGGTGCTGCTGCAGTCGCTGCCGATGCCGGCGCTGGTGCTGCAGCCGATGACGATGTTCCAGATCTCGTTGAGAACTTCGAAGAAGTTGCCATTGGTGGTGCCGCCGCAGCAGCTGCCGCCAAGCCAATTGAGAGCAATGATGCACCAGCTAAGAAACCCGAAGAAGTACCTGCCTCGGCATAAGTACCTAAACAATATACCGGGAAGAGGACAAGTGACTGAAAGTCAGCCAAGCAACATCAACTAAAACATCAGCAAAGTCATGGTCGCGCGTACAGCGGAAGGGAAAAAAATAAAAATTGTAGTCGAATGCATATTAGGGGGATTACTTGCATTCGAATGTATGTGAAGAACTTTAATATTAAACACATTTACTAGTAAGACAATTACATAAAAAAACAAAACAAATGCGGTTAGTACACAAACGCGGAGAAAAAAAGAAAAAAAAACTGTGAGTCGAAAAATGTTTAATGAATATGTCAAATACGATTAAAAAAACGTTTCCACTAAACAAAAAAAATCTTGACACATACATACATACACATAGAATTTATTTTGGTTTGATAGCGACAAAATAGTTTTAAATTTTCCATGAGTTGAACAAACACACTCCAGTTGAGTCATTGCCAATTGTTTAGCTAGCAAGTAGTTGGTAGAAAGTTGATGGGCGACCGGATCGCCAATTGAAGATGATGAATGCTGATGAAATAGAGCACATCATTTTATAATTTTCCTCATTTGTTTTCCACACGGATAGTTGTTCTTATTGGAAGCTTTCTACTAATATATTTAAAAATTGCTATCCAATCCAGAGCTAAAAACCTTCAACATACCACGCGACTACTCTCAAATTCATAATTAGATTTGTGCTTTTCGCACGTTTTTCGGTACTATCAGCAACACACACACCTACCATATGTATTTTCATCAAAATTGGCTACAGAGCTAAACAAAAACATAACCTCCTACTCCTTCACTATTATTGGAACAAACGATATAGGTAGGTATGTACATACATACATTTGGGAAAAAAAAAGTTTATACCAAAATACTGTTGAAAACATCTTATAAATTTTAACTATGTTTTAGACTATCATTTAAATTAAAGAAAATAATAAAAATCAATGTAAAATAAAATTCCAAAACCGAATATAATGCTGAAAAAGGCGCGCACATTTTCTTGCATAACTGAGAGCAGATAGCATATACATAAATGTTTCTTGGAAGCGCTTAGCATAGTCGCTTGTCGTTAGCTTTTTGTAGCAGCTGACGATCGGTGGGAGCAACGTACAATAGTTGTTTGGCATTGAATTTCATGTTTTAGACTGATCAACGTTTGTCGTGCCCACCCCCATGGTTTGGGTTGTTGCTTGGGCTGCTGATCTGTTATTAATACTAGTGAAGATAAGTGATGCCCCGATAGGGGGTGACATTTTTCACTCTTACCTTACAGATACTTTCACTATTCCGTAGTGTGCTGGAAATAGCTTACACATGCACACTCATCACTTAGCTAGCCATAAACATATACATACTATGTACGAGTATGAAGTCGAACGTTTTGCATGTGTTCATGTTAGCATCGAAACGTATACGTGCATACCTATATACATATGGTGCTTTCATAAAGTCAAAGTTCAAAGTGGCTATATTACTTCAAATGTTCGAATTTTTTAGTAGTTCGCTCTACAATAATTACTTTATTCTTATGATTAAAAGCGTCTTTATATTTCTTTAGTAATTGATTTAGTAACATGTGGTCTAATATGTTAGCTTTTAAAAATTTTAGTTTCCCTTCAATAGTATGGAAAATATTTTTGAAGTTCTCATAATTATTAACACATGCTATGAATAGGGAAGTGGGGTGTAGTTCTACTCATGTTCATCTATCTATTTAATGTCTAATTTGTGTCACAAAATTGTGACACAAATTAGAGATTCCGCTTTGATAGTTTGTCTGGTATATGCTTACTGAGCACATGATGTATCTATGCCCGATTTCAGATCGATGTCTTAAAAGCTGATCGACTAGTTTTGATTCATACAACCAGAAGACCGACAGACATGGCCCAATTGAATATATTTGAATATAAAGATTTTTATAGGGACTCGATTCTTCAATGAGTTCGAAATTATAAACAATTGCTTTGTAGTGTGAGAACATTTTTTATATAATTATTATGTACAGACTAGTTGAAATACTCAGCCTAGATTGGGCTTTAAAAACTTAATAAATATTTAAATTTATTAACGGAGAAAAGCCCACTCTGAATTTTGTTTATAAAATTGATTGTTATTAATACCAAGAACATATATGTATGTACATATATGGAAACTGCGGTGAAGCTTATTACCCTTATTTTTTCCAGTTTATATTATTTCTTGCAATGTCCATTTTATATGTAGCAAATATCGTACATTTGGATTAAATAGTTGAACAACATCAGCCTAGAGATCAGACGAAGAATCATGCTTGCTAACCGCTTAGCAAGCAAATTAGAGCCCTCTCTCGAATTACGAAAATAAAAATCTATGACACTGACCTCATCCGGATGAACTGCGAAACTCCAGCACTAAAAGTTTACGACGTAAGCATGAACTTTATTGGTGGACAGCGTCAGAGAGGACGCTCGAGCTTAAGATGGCAAGATCAGGTCTATGATGACCTGAAGAAGCTTCGGATTGCCAGCAACTGGCGCCTGCGCCTAAACTATTCCGAATGGTGCGCTTTCCTACGTGCGGCCTTAACCAATAGACGGTTGTAGAGCCACCTAAGTAAGTAAGTTGGTGTGATATGATGCATTTGGCTTTTCTCTTATATGGATGCATGGATGGTACCGCCCATTTTTACAAATGTTATACTTTTCGAAATCTATTCAGAATTGTCAAAGTTGTTCAATATTTACATTGAGCTGATTGAGATGACGCTAGCTTTAATTGCTGAGCTATGGGCATGCGCGGCACTGCACATGTTTTCCAACTGAGACCAAAACCATACTCTAATCTTAGACACACACACACTAGCGGGTATCCGGGGTGCGTTACTACGGCTAACAAAAATATATACATAAAAGGCCTATATATCATTTGGATAGGATCTTGACAGTCGGTTACAAGCAATCGTATTGGACGGTTCGGTCGCAGATAAGCAAGCAGAAAGGCAAACAGTACAGTATTCTTGAACATCTTGTTGCAAGACAATTTAGTAGTATCCGTGTGAAACTGACGTACTTGCACACAAATGCTCATATGCAGGTAAATACTCCAATAAAAACTGTTTTTTTTGCTTATAGTTGTTTGCTAAATTGAAAAAGAGACGAACAAGAATATTAAGTGAATCGAGATACTTTTCTGTTCTGCTTTTTATTCGGTTTGGTCGAAGCAAGTTCACCAAAATTGACAATTGATTGAAAACAATTCGTTTTTATTTGCATTATTTTTTCAGTTCCAAACTAAAACAAGAATGGTGTAGTCGTAAAATCATGACTTCGACTTCCTGCCGCATTTCGTACATTAGTTATTAAATTTTTAACAAATATAATTTATACAGTACAAAGAAAAATATTTTTTTTTTTAACTAAAATTTTAAAAAGTTTCTTTTTTAAATTTATAAATAAAAACCAAACCAAAAAAAAAAATTGCATAAACGTGAATTTTAAGCATATATCGCCCTATTGTGTGCATCGCTTTCGATGCTCATCAAGAATATATATAAAAATACTTTATGGAGTCTCTCTAACAGTCCATTGGTATACAGAAGCCGCATACTTATATCTGGAATTTATACACTTATACACAAATATGGTTGATATTTTTTAATAGTAACTGTAGTACACATTTTTATAAAACATTCTACTAAAAAGTATTCCGACAAGAGTACGAAAATATTATCAGTATTCCTATGTACATACATAAGTAAAAAGTTATTTGTTGTCGCAGATAACCAACTTTTATGCTAAATATAGTTTACGATAGTCTAAAAAATTAACACATTTAAAAAATGATGATAAAATCATAACATGTAAATAGTTTACATAGATATTTTATGTTACTTGAGGAAGTTTTAAAACATTGACACAACTCTAAATTAGTAATAAATACTTAGTACCTTATGGAAAGGTATATACTCTAGCTCAATTGCATGTGCACGTCTGTAGTCCCATAAAAACTGATCGATCAATATGGAATTGACATTTGTGCGTGAAATGTCGGGATGTTGTGCAGCCAATATACTTAGTGCAGCATCTTTAACCTGTTCCACAATGTAAATTGAAGCACCACGTATTTCAACCTCCATAGCATCACCATTTTTCATAAGTTCATCCTTACGCAATACTTCCAGCAGCTCTGGCGTATACTCCAAGCTGCCAAAATGCACTAGTACCTGTGGAACGCGGTAATCGGCGAACATTGTAATTTGCTCAATATCCTTAAAATAACCTAATCCTTCGCCACGCAGGCAAGACCAGACATCACCGACTAGTATTTGTGCACGTTTATAGATAGCAACACGTTCCCCAGCAAAATCCACCTCATCTCGGAAACATTCAAATTCTGCCGTAATTAATTGTAGTAATTTCAATGCAGATTGCTCGGCTGCCTTGACGACATTTTCGAATTTGCCTTTCCAATGCTCCAGTAAACGTTTTCCAACCTGATGCAGACACTCTAAGCGTTGTTGAAATAGTGGTATTTCCGTTTCACCATCGTCGGAGCGAAATATGTGACGCAACGTTTCTGCTTTGATTTGGGAGTAAACATTGGCATTTGTTATATCAATACCTTCTTCCTGCGCACGATTAATAGCAGCGCAAAGAGCAAAGTAGCCGGTGTAGCCATTTACTTTGTACTTAGTATAGTTGGCTAAATATTGAAACATTAGTAAACTACTTAAACACAAGACATAAAAGAAAACTTACTTGGTGTCCAGAAACAAAAATTGAGTGTATCTACAATAAAGATCCATTCAAGCGCATTTACATCTGTGGCACTCGGATGCAGTTCATGCTGCGAGAAATTGGCCACAGCAATTTTACCGCTGACTACGCCTTCAACGATTTCCTTTGTCAGTTTCTCAATGCCCGTTGATAAAACACGCAAGTATTTTGCATGCTCAACAATGTGCTCGCCGGATTGGCGGGGCGTTAATGTTGTCTGGCCGGATTTCATATTATAACTAGATTACAGGAGATAAATGGCTTAGCGCAACAGTTTGTTCAATGCTGCTAGTGCTGATAGCTGCGCGTCACTCTTCTTCTTCTTTGAGGTAAATCTTCCTTTACAACACTTCTTATAAATCGAACGGCGTTTACACTAATAAATTTGCGGCATTGAGCTTTTATTTTACGTGGCGTGACGGACGGACGGACACCTTGAATTTTGTTAAAATGTTAAAAAATAATAAACAACGAATGTAATCGTAATAGTTTTATTTTGTAACAAACGATAATTTTAAAGTGCATAGCTAACGTTTATTGTACCCAAAAAGGTATGTATGAACATGTTGCATTTGGATCAAAACAAAAACTTCATGCAAAAAAGAAAAAGAAGCGCTTAAACTTTTTTTTTTCATTAAAAGCTACAAAATGTCGAAAACGTTTAAAAATTAAACAATATTGTTTAATACCAATATATGCAACGATATATGTACATTATACATATTAGTATGCACATACAAATCGAGAGTGAATTGTGTTATTTAATTGACTTTTACTTTTCTGCTCTTCTTTTGACTAAACTTTCGCTCTAAAAAGAAAAAAAAATATTTTTTCCCTTGCTCTGTTTTGTTTGCGCTTATATTGTTTTGGTTTGTTGTTGAACGCTAAAAATACCGCAAATTTGCAACAACAACACTAAAGACGCCAGTATTCTCAATAACAACATGAACGACGACGTTGGTAGTAGTCGCATTATCGCTGGGGTTTTTGTTTTCAAACTGTTTAAAATTTAAGAAATGGTTTGCATTCTATCAGTTTAGCAGCTCTTAATTAATGCTTCTAACCATTTTTTTTCTTTGCTGTTGACGCATCGTCAGCTGTTACCTCCAAACGCATAAATAAATAAGTACAAGTTTATACTTACATACATAGATACGTATATATGTATGTATTCGTACGTATATATGTACGTATTCTCATACTTTTCTCACGTATTGTGACATTAAGGTATATTAATTTTGTCAAGAAGTTTGTAACACCTGTGTATATACTTATGTTTATTCTTGATCAGCTCAATGTTAATTAGTTAGTATCTTACCTTTTACACTTGGTTGCAATCATATATTTTTAAATCTGAAGTTTTAAGCAATAAATTCTCTGTTTGACCGGATTAGTAGAGGCGGTGGTGGAGTCTAAATTAATGTTAATGTGGTATATTCGTCCGCGTACAATCAGTCTTTAGAAGTACAGATAATATTGAGTTCGTCGTAGTAAACGTTAAGATTAATTCGTATATTCCGCCAAACTCTTCAGAGCATATTTATATATTGCTCATGTTGAGCTTATAGAACAATTTTGTTCATAAATGCGGTGCAATGACTGTTGTTGTTTTATAGGTGACTTTAATCTTCCGAATATTATATTGGATAAGTTCAACTGACTCCTTAGATGCAAATTCGAACCGTTTTCTGAGTGGCCTCGCCGATTTTAATTTGAAACAAATAACCAATGTGTGTAATATCAGCAACAAGCAATTGGATTTGGTTTTCGTTGATAGTTTTTGGGCTGGTACCTTTAATAATGTTCCTTCTATTTCTACACCCGAGGACCCCATGCAACTCTTGATATTAGTTTTACAATCATCAAACTCTTGATATTAGTGTCTCAATTTTTGTGCCGGTAAAACATTATATATCTTTAATGCCGAAACGATTATTTAAACTTGCAAAATATTCTATTCTCAACAGTCAATTTTTAAATATAAATTGGTTGCCGGTTTACAACGCGACCAATATCAATAGTGCTGTAGATATTTTTAATAAACTTCTTTATAATGTCTTTGAACAATTTCTTCCGATTGCTGTTTTAAGCGATATGTCAAAAAAGACGCCTTGGTGGTGAAAATCGCTTCAATATAAAAGGTATATCAAAAATAGGCTTTTTAAAAAATTCAAATCTAGACAAAGGCTTCGGAGGGTACCAAGTTACTTACGCTAACTATTTTATCATTATGTATTAGTAAAATTCCTCTTCATTTCCGTCGTGCATGAACGTTTGCGAAAATTTTACTAATAATGATCAAGATATCAGCAATTTGTTTCTCAAACTGTTTCTCTGATGAAAGTGACTTCAATTATCCGTAAAATATTCCAATATCAAACTTTATACCTGTAACTTTAATAGATTTTAACATAGTGCAACGTGAAATGATACTGCTTGATCTAAAATTTTAATCCGGCCCTGACAACATAGAATCCTGTTTTAAAACTTTGTCCAGATACTTTGTGCTACAAGATTTCAACATGACAAACATACATTCAATCACACAAGCGCGTGTGAAAAGTATTAAAGTTTCGGTTCAATCGAAGTTAATTTTGTCTCTTGTTTCTTTTGGTTATTTTTTTTCGGTTTGGAGTCTCTTTCAATCATTCCCATATAATTTCTTCAAAATGATTCATACGTCTAAATATCATTTGTTAAATGGTAAAACAGTATACACTTTATATAATATTAATACAGATAGCTTGTACGAGTATTTCACAAACTTTTGAAAATTAACCAAAAATTATCTAACGGGTGAGCAAATAAGAATGATAAGAAGAAGAAGAAAAACAAATAAATTAATAACGGTATAAAATTGATTTTTTGATTTTGAAGCAACAATGCCATTTTGTATATGGAATAGGACCTCATTCAAATGAAATGTTTATAGTACTACTTTCGTTGTTTGCTGCTTTATCCCGGCAATCTAAAGTGGCTGGCCGCAGCTTAAGATCCAACAGAGTTTACTCACGAATAAACTTCTATACGATGCGAAGAATGTCCTATACTATACTGAATGTTTTGACGGTTGTCAAAAATATCTCCGACAATTCTTGAAATATCACTCTTGGAAAAACTTTCAAAGCTATTTGGTCACCCGTTATAATAATATAGTACAATGAAACAGGATTTAAAGCTTTTTTTTTAAATCAATGCAATTTCATAACCGAAAGTAAAAATTGGCTTTATTAGAAAGATAATTTTATGTCATTAGTCTCTGTACGTAAATGGAACCTCTAAAAAAACACTACAGTTAGCTGATTTTGGGTCTTAGTGCTATAGATATTTAATTTGACAAAAGGTTTCAATTTTTTTTTTTTAATTTGGAACATACTTAATACAATAATTAATAATACAAACTGAGTTCCGAAGCAAACAACGCTTATTGGACTGAAAATATACATGCTTTCGAAACTTCCTGTCACCATAGTTAACATCAAACAATGATTTTTGTATTCATTCTGCCATCTGAAAAAAAGGACAGCAGCTTGGCGTGATACGCTATGTTGAGACAGACGAAACAAGTACATATTCGTAATGTTGAATAGTAAGTGAGTCGAAAGACTGATCTGTTTGCTTTGTTCATTCCAAATTGTATTTTCATTTGGTTTGGTCGATTGATGGTATCGAACAAATACTCTACAAGACAAGCTGATGTTGGATTAAATAAATAATACAATACCACAAGTAGTCGATGTATTTATAAGTGGGCTAAACCAAAAAGTGGGCTGGAGTATGTATACTTTAAGGAGTCTGCCACATCCTCCTGTTTTCTTCCTGTTACATAGATAAGCACAAATTTAGTATACGCTTGGTACTTTAGGGTAGTATAAATATAGGAAAAAAAATTTTTCGGCTAGTTAAAATAAGAAAAAAAAAACTGAATTAAGGATGTGCGTTGAGGGCACAGCATCCGTGGCATAATACTTCTGCGCGCGAGTTCAACGAATCTAAAAATCCAAGTTGGCGGTTGTATCTTTTATAGTCTCCGAGATCTCGTTGTTCAAATATATGAAGGACAAAATGACGGACGGACGATGCTGATCAAGAATATACACACGTATACTTTATGGGGTCTGCCACGCCTCCTTCTGCCTGTTACATACATTTGCACAAACTATGTATTCAATTGGCCCTCCCGAATAGCGTTTAATAATACAGTTCTCGTTCTGCAGCCACGCTAAGATGTGCTTGCTTCTTAGAATTTTTCTTCTGATTTTTTTCTTCGCGTCATTCTCTTTTTATACATACGAGTATATAGCTATATATTATAAGTATGTTCATGTGTGTATAATACATATTTCGTCATCAATTTGAAAATGTTTCATCATCCATTTCTCGATGCATATATAGTAGACCGGCAATGCAAGTAAACGGCTTATTTCGCAAGAAGTTGTAAAGCGATGCAGACGTACAAACGATTCAAACCTGACATTAAGCTCCAACTACAATTTGGTGTGGGATAGGTCTGCGTCTACTTGTAGTAATACTATACATAAAATATATAAAAAATATGTGTACAATTTAAACCTGTGCAAAAGTATAACTTCCATAATTAATAATATTATTGTTCGTTGCAGGCGACATATACGAGTATATATACATAAATTAGGAAATGATTCTGCGAATATCACGTTTGGTTGTAAATTAAAAACAGATTTGAATATTGTGTGAAATCAGCAGACAAGACAAAACCGCAATATGAGTAATTTAAATGGTGTTGCTGCTACCGCAAATGGCAAGCACATGTTAAGCTCTATGGAGAACTTACAGGATAGGCTAGAAAGTATTAAGATTGACTACTCCATCATACGTGGCAAAGATGTATTGGTCAAGCCAACAGAGGAGCAATACGAATTGCTAAAGAAAAGACTGCTGGAGCGTATTTCAGATAGCTGTGGCGAGACCATCTACGAAATAGGCATCGGCGAGGGTGAGTAGATATACCATATACAATTGTAATTAAATACATGCTTATTTGCTGCGCACACATATAATTTACAGATGGCAGTGACAGTGGTCTTAATGAGGACGACTATAGTGCTTCCGTAGCAACGCTCGACAGCTTAGCTGTTGCTATCGATGCTGATATGGTGATGTTGCGTAAGCGGCTGGGCGAAAAAGGACACACTGCACAATTCCTAATACGAAAACACATTGAAACATCTGATTTTATGGAAATACGGTACAGCTGGAGTATAGATATATGTACGTGTTATAACGAAGTTAATTATATCATTTATCTTTTGCTTATTTTAGAGTTGCAGTGGTTGGGAATGTTGATGCGGGCAAATCCACATTACTCGGCGTCTTGACTCATGGTGAATTGGACAATGGACGTGGACATGCTCGACAGAGGCTATTTCGTCATAAACATGAAATCGAGAGCGGACGCACCAGCTCCGTTGGTAATGATATTTTAGGTTTCGATAATGTGGGTAATGTTGTGAATAAACCGGACCATGGCCATTTGGATTGGGTAAAGATTTGCGAGAAGTCCGCTAAAGTTATAACGTTCATAGATTTGGCTGGACACGAGCGCTATTTGAAGACTACAGTTTTTGGTATGACTGGACACGCTCCTGATTTTGGCATGTTAATGGTATGACTTAAATCGTACAGTGTTAAGAGAATGTTGTTAATTTGAAATATTATTTATCAGATTGGAGCTAATGCTGGTATTATTGGCATGACAAAAGAGCACCTGGGTCTAGCGTTGGCGCTGTCAGTGCCCGTATTTGTGGTAGTTACGAAAATTGATATGTGCCCGCCAAATGTGTTGCAGGACAATATGAAGCTGCTATTTAAAATGCTAAAATCACAAGGTTGCCGGAAGGTGCCCGTCATGGTGCGCTGCTCCGACGATGTTGTGCTGAGCGCTACAAATTTCGTATCTGAGCGCTTGTGTCCCATTTTTCAGGTGTCCAATGTTACTGGTGATAATTTGGAATTGTTAAAAATGTTTCTCAATCTATTAACAACACGTATGGTAGGATTAGATAGCTTGCCTTCTGAATTTCAAATCGATGACGTATATTCAGTGCCGGGCGTTGGCACTGTCGTCTCGGGCACTTGCCTACAGGGATTAATCAAGTTGAACGATGTGCTCCTACTGGGACCAGATCCATTGGGCAATTTTATTCCTATTACCGTAAAAAGCATACATAGAAAGCGTATGAATGTGGCGCGTGTGCGTGGTGGACAAACGGCTAGTTTTGCATTGAAAAAAATTAAACGCGGCTACCTACGCAAAGGTATGGTTATGGTCTCACCAGAACTTAAACCTCAGGCTTGTTGGGAATTCGAGGGCGAAATACTTGTGCTCCATCATCCAACCACGATCTCGGCGCGCTATCAAGCGATGGTGCATTGCGGTAGCATACGCCAGACAGCTTCCATTGTTAATATGTCGCGAGATTGCCTCCGTACAGGTGACAAAGCACATGTTAAATTTCGATTTATTAAGCAACCTGAGTACATACGTGCCGGACAACGTTTGGTATTTCGCGAAGGGCGTACTAAGGCGGTAGGAAACGTGCTGCGACCCATATCTAATACTACTGCTTTTCAGAGTAGGGCAAAGCCCAGCAAAACGCAGATTCGTGGTCAGGGAAGTTCGTCTAACACACGTCACATAGCAGCTGGGTCTGCTACACAAAATCAAAACCAGAGTCCAAACATCCAAGCGCCACAGGCAACAGCTGCCATTGCAAATAACGCGAGTGGTGGTAGCGTTGAGACTAAACTTAAAGACACTTCTACTGAAAAACGTGATGCTGGAGGTAGTAGTGGCGGAGGTGGTGGTAGGCGTAGCGGAAAACGGCATAAGCGCGGCGGCGGAAACAATTCAACCAACGGCGTATATCAGACAAATACTAACGCATCAGAGGTGCCCGTTTTGACTGGTCAACAGTAATATACGTTCATCAAACATATCGTCGTCGTCGTCCTAAAATTAGTCCATCAATGTTTAAAAAAGGTGTACAAATTGGAAACTGTAAGGAATAAAAAAAATTATATTTTTCTTTTCGTAACTATACGCAAAATAACTGATAAAATCGTAAAAATTTCTAATGGCAGAAACATAAATTTTTATGTTTTAGCGAGAGGAGACAATTCAGCAAAACAATAAATTGCATTGTGAATATAAAAATTTCAAATAAATATGCTTACATTAATTACTGTATTTTCAGTATAAAAATTCGGAGAATACTAAATTTAGTTTGATTTTAAGTTAAAAACCATTCAATCAATCTGTTGGTGTCAGGAACAAATGTAAAAATCTGTTGGGTTAAACTCCACTAATAAAACAGTTTTCATTGAATATGTGTTTGCAATATTAGTTCGTTTAAGAGAAGACACGGTCAATATCGGATTTCAAAAGTCAATAAATTCTGAATGAATAGTATATTAAATCCTTATGTGCAGATTCTTTAATCAAAAAGTTTTTCATATAAGTATTAGCATCTAGGACAGAAGATAAATTTCATAACAAATTTTAAAAATTGGTTTAATTATTTCTTATCTTCATTTTATATTTAGGGCACGAAAAGTGCAGCAAATCTAAGAAAAAATAAACTGAAACTGTATTTCAAAATGTTATCCTAGATGGTTTCTCCTAAGCATGCAATTTAAACGTCTCAACCGTTTCTGGCAATGTAAATCGTTGACCACGTAATTTATTTTTGACATGAGGAAATAAGACGAAGTCATTTGGATGTCTATCGATTCTCTAATGATTCTTCCAAAAAAACATGTGTAGATTTGGTTTGCAACGCCGAAAACGGCTTTGGGTCGTCTTGGAAGACTCACAGGCGACTGACCTTTTCTTTCGGCATTGTATATCTACGGCTCCTCATCTGTCACTCTGTGATTTAAAAATTCTCTGAATGAAGCTTTCTTGCATTCCTATTTCTCATCTAAATGTTCATGCAATATTGTATGTATGGTGAGAGTTAGAATGCCTGGGCATGCCTTAATCGCACGTTATGTCATATGACGGTCTTGTCTTATCAGTTCACGTGCAGCATCGATGTTTTCTAAGACAACAGCAGTTTTTGGAGTTTAAGCGCACGGCGACCACGTTTAAATTCGGTATACCTGTCATAAGCAGTAGTTTTCGATGGCAATTCATCGTCAGAATCGAAGTAGATTCGCTAATGCACTCATGTTGAGATAATCCACTTCGTAGTAGTCGTAGTAAACATCGCTCGGAAATGTTAATTCCAGTTTTTGGAAGATATATACTTTACAACATACTCAGAATTGAGTTGGCAACATTAGTTTTGCCAGTTTCTAAAACATTTTCAGTGCTCACATGTGGTGGCTATATGCTATAGTGGTAAGATTTTGATTTCCATATGACTTAAGGGTTGAACGAAACCGATTAATTGGTATAGATATCCTAAAACGACAATCCACTCATTTCGTTCGCTAATATCTGCTTAACAGCGTTATCCAAAAAAGTGACGAGAACCTCCGAGGGAGTCCAGAGAACGATTCCCATCGAATAAAGCTAATTTTCGAATCCTTCAAAGGCAGATTACTGTTTATAATATCAGGTACAAATTATTCGTTTATCAACGGAAGGTTATCTGATATCTAGTTTATACGACACATTTCATAAAATCTAAAAATCTCTGTTTATGCGATATTTACATTATCATGAAAGGAGCGTAGAGCTGCTACATCAAGCAGACAAGTAATGCGAGGCGCCAATATTTATTAGAAATGGGAGAAAAAAAAAACACAAATTTAAGAATACGTAAATACTAATATAAAACGCAGAAAATGCCAAAATAGGGAATAACTGTTACTTCAATTGGTAAATAAAAACGAGGGTAAGCCTCCTACGAGTATAATTCAAATTTGGCGCTAAATACTGACATTTTATATCACAATATAAAAATTACATGGTGGCACCGACGGGGGGATATATGTATTTCATGAAAAAGCGTTTACGCGGACATTTTTTTACTTATCACGAAAGGTTTTCGTGAAAAAAAAACACCGTCGTATAAATGAAATATTAGACTATTTCTGATTTTGAATATACGTATGCATGTATCTATAAGTAGAGATAAAATTAAAATGTGGAATATTTATTTGAACTAAAAAATATGAAATTCTACGTTTTTAATTTGATGCATGCATAAAGAAATCGGCCTAAAAATTATCTAACTTGGCGAGAGGAAGCTTCAGTCTAACACCGAAATGTTTACATGTAATACTTGATCACAAATTAGAAAATATACAATTTTTTGCATTAAAATAAACCAAAAATTAACGTTTACTATATTTAGATAATAAATTATTTTTTCTTCTTCTTGATCTCCTGCTTAACGCCTTCGATTTCATGTTTTATATTATTCTTGAAGAGATTGATGAATGACCTGTGGAGAGTCCAAAGTTAAGAAGTTTTATTAGACACATTGTAATAGCCTGACTCTACCTACTTAAAACGTTCCGGAGTCATCTCGCGCAATCCCTGTTCCCGTGCAATGGTCTTCGTACGATACATAATCGAAACAGCTAACTGTGCAGCCCGACGCATTGGATAGCTGTCCGCCATACGCTGTATCAGTTTCTCGTTGTTCGCTAGATAACGTAGCAGAAAACGAAACACCATTTTGGCTGCTGGCGTCGCGCAAAATACGCTGCTAGAATTGTGTACCCTTGTACTTTTTGATAATCTGTTGCTTCAATTTGAACTGGCTGTGTAGCAGATCCAGGCGTTGTTGTTGTTCTTCCTTGTTAAAATCGATGCCAGGTAGCTGTTTAATTTGCAAACGCGCCGAATCAATGCGTTTCTGCAATTCGAGTATCTGTTGGATGTACACATTTCAACATACACATTTAAGGTTAACTATTTTAGATAAAGTAATATAATAACAAATACCTTTTGACTGCACTCTTGAGATTCACGTTGTTTGCTGCTATTCTCCGGCGGATCTTTTTCGATACTATTACAATTAGAATAAGTTACGAAATTAGTGTGGTTATATAAAAGAGTTGATTTATTTTTCATTTGCTTAAAAAAAAAAAAGAGAATTTCGACTGTCAACAAACTAAGTGCGTCACACAAAATGATCAAACCCTTTTTTTTCGATTTACTTTTCTGTTTATTTACCAGCGTATAATATCGTAGATGACGGGCAATATTTCTATGTCCAGCTGATCAACTGTTGTGGTGGCAGTATTTGTACCGACTGTTGTTGTTGTTGGAGATGTGGACACGGATGGTGTTGTTGCCGCCTGCTCGATTGCCGTTGTTGTTGTAGCAGGTGGAGGAGTAGAGGTGACTACTTCACCCGATATTGTTGTTGCTACCGTTGCCACTGCTGGCGGTTGCTGATTGACGCTTTCGGTTTCAGGCGAATCTGCTGGCTGTATTATTCCCTCGGCAGTGATCACAGGCTTTTTCTCCACACACTGTCCACTTGGCGATGTTTCCATTATTAATTTATTCTCGTAAATAATTTATCTGTTTTGATGCCGATATGCTACTTTTTGTATACTTTCCACATGAAAAACCTAAACACGGTTGGCAGCTCTACTTTATATACAACAAGCTCATGGCAAATGTGCTCCTATAAGTGCAAAAGATAGGACTAAGAATATACTCATCTCTATTCAGCACAAGCATCGTTGCGTCTGTACAAGCATTCATATTTAAAGTGCAGCAAGTTGGTCTTTATCTAGTGCTGTAAATGTCATTTCAATTTGATATAAAACAGTTATATATATTTTCAATAAATTTTGTGAAAAGCTATTTAGTTTAAACTTCATTACAAACTTACATTAAAAAACTAATTATTAACTTACAAAAAGTGTTATACCCTGCACATAAATTGTATGAACAGGTTATACAAATATATAGGAGATGGGGTCTTTTGCCGTAGTAAAAACAACATTTCCAGTGCATACACAGTGGAAGCCTCGGATACAATTCCCCTTTGATGACGACCCTCGCAAGCGATTTAAGGACCGTGATTTTTACGGATATGCACTTGGAATGTCTGTCTCTGCATATGGCTGGTGCAGATGTTCAGCCGGTGGATGCCCTCGAAAATTTTAAGGCTGACATCATCGCAATACAGGAAAAGCGATGGATAGGGCAGGGCTGCTCAAAAAAGGCATTCTCTGACATCTATTATAGTCGCCATGTTTCATACCTGTGTGAACGGGTGCCTAGCTGCGATGCGTATCACGGCTAAGTACTTCAATATTAGTTTGGTTTGTGGACACGCTCGACGGAAGTCGCAGACGATGCGGCTATAGATGAATTTTATAACGTCTCGAGCATCTCGAACGTGTTGGATGTGCGAACGGTACGAGGTCCCAACATCGACTCGGACCACTACCTTGTGGCAGCCCATTAGGCTCAGCATGGTGCTGCCGCACGTCCCAACACTCAACGAAAGCTAGAGGTCGGCGGCCTGTTGTGCAATCACAACAGGCCGCCAAAGCCTTCCGGGTCTTCTCTCTCGCTTCTGAAAATATAGGTGACCAGTCGAAACGTTTTTGCCACTCCATGGATACGGCTGCCAAAAAAGACGCCGCTTACAGAACTCTGCAGTGGAGAACAACGCGAGCTGTTAGAGGGCGATATCGTGTTGAAAGAAGTGGCAAAAAAAAAAGGAGCAAGAACAGAGTGAGCCTGAGGATGTTGAGGTGTTATGTGATAGAAGTGTAGTTCGAAAATTTTATCAACAGGTGAATCATCTGACCGAAGGTTTGAAACCAGGAATTTCTTCCTGCAAGGGCTATAATGGAAGTCTCGTTACAGATGCACAGGAATTACTGAGACTATGGCGAATTCACTTTTCTAACCTACTAGGAGCCGATGAAGAGAACAATGCCGCCGATAGAGAAGTATTTGTAGAACCACTAATTGATGAGTAAGTTTGTGATATCCCAGCAAAGTGGCATTGTCTTTGTATGATGACGCTATCACACACACAAAGCGTCGTCAGAGTAGGAAAGAACCTCTCTGAGCCATTTGATAGCAAGAGAGGTTTCAGGCAGGGTCATGCTTTATCCTGCGACTTTTTTAATCTATTGATGGAGCAGAACGGTCAGGCACAATCGTCCATAAGGAAGTTGTGCTACTCACGAGTGCTGAAGAGTTTGAGAAACAGTCACGTCTTATGGGCCTAGAGGTAAACGAGGACAAGACGAAGTTCTTGGTGGCCACTCACAGACCATCGGCGGGCCTTGGAGGGTATGTGAGTATGGAGAATATCATTTTCAATGCTGTGGAAAATTTTGTCTATCTGGGAACAGAGATAACCAAGCAAAAACAAGGCCAGAATGAAGATCAGACGAAAAATGACGTTTGCTAACCGCTGTTAGTTTGAGCTCAGCAAGCAAATTAGAAGTAAAACCCTCTCTCAAAGTACGAAGATTAAAATCTACAAGATGCTGACAATCCCTGCTGTGTTGAAGATTCTTCGTAGGATTTTTGGTCCTCTTACAATTGGCGTCGAGTGATGAACCACGAGCTTTATGAGCTGTATGATTTGGGTGACATTGCCCAGCGAACAAAATTTGTAGTAAAATATTTTGTAGCGTGGGGAGTATTATAGTATAGTATTATAAAGGTTTGGTTCTACCAAAGTTAACATTTATCTTGTTCACTTATTTATTGATATGAAATTCGTATTATTAATTTAAATCAGTCATGGTTATAAAATCAGTTAAGATCGCAATGAGAAAGAAACCAACATTCTTATCTCCAAGACCCATTCAGATAATACAATATCGATTTTACAGATCAAAATAGTCCCTACAAAATTACTTTCGATTAAAACATATTCTCGTACATACTCGCACTGCCATTATTTTCTAAATGAAAACTGATTGTGTATGGTTTGTTACTAGAAGGTATAGCTCCCATACAAAAATTCTTTGAAAAAATCACCGCTAAGGACTGATTTAAGGAGGGTCAAAGGTTAAATAAACTATATTCATGTCATTGTCTTCAACTGCGTTTTGCTTACTCTATACAACAAATAATTAAACACAAGTTTTGCCGATTTCGGAAAAATTCAACACACTAACAACGCTCTGAATACTTGCTCGTACAGTATATTTTACAAAATGGAGCAACGAACACGTCTCCCGTGTAGCATGATACGTATTATAGCCAGTACATATGTATATACGTATATGTATATGCATATGTATGTATATATATATATATATATATATATATATATATATATATATATAGCGAGCGAGCGAGCGAGCGAGATCGATAGCGATATATATATATATATATACATATACATATATATATATAGAGAGAGAGAGAGAGAGAGAGAGAGAGAGAGAGAGAGAGAGAGAGAGAGAGAGAGAGAGAGAGAGAGAGAGAGAGAGAGACAGAGAGAGAGAGAGAGAGAGAGAGAGAGAGAGAGAGAGAGAGAGAGAGAGAGAGAGAGAGAGAGAGAGAGAGAGAGAGAGAGAGAGAGAGAGAGAGAGAGAGAGAGAGAGAGAGAGAGAGAGAGAGAGAGAGAGAGAGAGAGAGAGAGAGAAGAGAGAGATATATATATATATATATATATATATATATATATATATATATATATATGTATCCATTAATTAATGTTTGCTAAAAATTGATCAATGGATCTGAAATTGCACTAATTGTAAAAACTTCGAATTTTACAAAGTAAAAAAATAAGTGTTAACTAATTCATATGTACAATAAATATAAATTTCATGGTAAATTAATTAAAAAGTCAGTCTAACGTCTTCCAGATTGTGAAAGATGTATATACAATAGTTAGAAGATTGTAGTTTAGATAGCATTCACGACTAACGACAAATGTGAAATAAATATTGTATAGTAGAAAGAATATATGTACGTATCATATTTCATATATACAATACATATATGTATATAAAGGTTTCATTAAGCTTTATTATAGCAAGAAATTGCGTCTTTGGTTTTCATTGTGAAAACATATTAATTTCACTTTAAACCTTGGTCAAATAAATTTGTTTGACTTACTCGTGTAAATTGTTTGCTATGAGCTATTAAAAATACAATTGATTGTTAATTTAAAACAATTGAGAAATATTGAATTTTTCACATATGTATCAAAGTTTGTACATATATAAAAATTATTGTATCAGTTGATGTTATATGATGTTCCTTTTTCATTTATAATATGTAGTTTAATTAAAATTAACAGTGAATGGCGAAATGGACTTGAATTCATGAAAAAAAACCCCGTGACATGACCCTGGTCATATTGATGCATACAAGAATATTATTTAAAAAAATGTTGTTCATGTTGATCAGAACGCATTAATTTTGGGTTTCGGCAAAATTTCGCTTTTTCTTTGGCCAATTGAGTTTTTAATTAGCAAAAATTTAAGTATGCTCAAGATGGAAGGCGATACATTCTTAGACAGTGATATAAGATTCGGTTTAGAGTGTTAATTTTTATATATAGTTTTTTTTTTCTATAAAAACAATTTAAATATGTGAATTAACTACACGCATTAGTTGTGCAAGTATAATACAATTTGCTCTGTAACATTTTTGTATAGTGTTTGATTAAATTAGAAATTGTACGAATATAAACATATCGAAGGAAAAGTTAGAGATTCCATAAAGCATATGAACCATAAACATTCGTCTTTTGCTCCCGCTGTCCAAGTAACTGTTTCGTAGAGTCTATAAGATTATGAGACTCCAAACACGCGGTATAAACATTTTAGGTGACAGACTAGAATACAATCTGAAAACAATCTGAAAATCCAACAATATTGAAGATTTTAAAGTTAGTATAAATTCATAGCCTTTTTCGAACCAGCACAATACATTTGTGAAAAAAATGTTTTTTTTCTTTAAACAATTTGCTCTGTGATTGTACATTTCATATAAATATTCATAATTTCAATAATTTCTTTCATTACAAGTATAAACATTTAAGCTTTGATACCACTTAGTGTTAAATATTTTTGTTAAATATTTTCTTAAAAAAAAAAAAAAAACAAGAAAAAACGTTAACTTCATATGAAGCGGTTGTCCATTAAAATCCACAACATCAAATTGCAAGCTAATATTGATCTAAATGAAGGATTTTTTCATAAAAAACACAAAATTGAACGGTTGGTTTGTAAGGGGGCTACCTCAAAAAGTGGGCGGGCCATGCCCAATTGTCTATGTATGTTTAGCGGCTGTCTCTTAAAAGGCACCATACCGCATTTCAACCTAATATAGACGTTAATAAAGAATTTTTCTTACAGAAAGTCAAAAGTGGGCAGTAGGTTTATATGGGAGCTACCCCAAATAGTGGGCGTGGCAGGTCAATCTTGATACTCTATTAAACTACAATAAAAAGAAGTGTATGTGCAAAATTTCAACTGGATAGCATAAAAATTGGTCCCCAAAAAATGCGCAACAACATACAGACGGACAGACAGACGGATATGGCTACATCGATTCGTCTCGTCGAGCTGATCAAGAATATATATACTTTATGGGGTCTACGATGGCTCCTTCAATGCGGGTCAAACTTTCAGACAAACTGATAATACCATTTCACACTATGTGTGAATGGTATAAAAATGATTGTCTGTAAAGTCGGTCCACGGACGACAATTTTACGTGATAACGTCATAAGAAAAGATTGATGAAAACTGGTTACAATAGACTAGGTTCAAATAAGCTGTTGCCTTCGTGCTTCGTATTGATTTTAATATTTCGCTTGTTCGTTTTGACTTCGTGCCTGTTGATGTCTGTCTAACTATACTCTGGCAGACGTCGTTCTGCCCTTCCCCTTGACTCACCATTCCGTGCCACACATTCCCCCTGTCTATACTACTATAAATGTATGCTGCGAGAGAAAAAGATAAAACGGGTTTCTATATTGTTTCCCTATCCTTTGTCACCTATTTGTGCTATGGTTCGTACGTTCACGCACTCTCGTCATATACGATCTTGTTGTTGTTGTACTTGTGGCTGCTGATGTTGTAGCTGTTGTTGTTATTGTGTTTGATGCCGGCAACGCAAAAGAAGAGAGAGACTGCAGCTTAGTCAGTAATATATGTATATATGTATATAAATATATACATATATATATATATACATATACATATATACGTATATATATATATATATATATATATATATATATATATATATATATATATATATATATATATATATATATATATATATATATATATATATATATATATATATATATATATATATATATATATATATATATATATATATATATATATATATATATATATATATATATATATATATATATACACTAATACGCAACCACACACACACATAACTATAGCTTTCACAAGCCGAACGATTAGGGCGCTTGTTCAGGCGGAACTTGATGGGCATGGCTCTTTCATATTTGGCGGCGTTCATCGATTCGTTCATCGTGTGATGTGGTATTATCAGTTTGTCTGAAAGTTTGTAACGCATTAAGTGAGGCATCGTAGACCCCATAAAGTATATATATTCTTAATTAGCTCGACGAGACGATCTAGCCCTGTCCGTATGTTTGTCCGTCTGTATGTTGTTGCGCATTTTTTCGGGACCAATTTTTATGCTTTCAAGCTGAAATTTTTCACATACACTTCTTTTTATTGCAGTTTAATAGAGTATCAAGATTGATCCACCACGGCCTCTGGGGGTAGACCCCAGTCGCCATTATCGCTTTCAAGTGTGACCGAATTTCAAGATCGTTGAAAAAATTGTAATACCATGCAGAACAAAACCAACAAAAAATAAAAAATTCTGAATTGCAAATTTAGAAGTGCTATTTTTATATTAAATTAATTTATATTAATATTATAATAATATATTTTTTGAGTCTAGAGACCAATTTCGGGTCACGAGCGAAATTTCGGGATAGTCGAGAAATCCCGCAAATTCCAGCAAGTTTTAAAAGTTTCCCGGTCCCGCCCGAAGAAATTGTCGGGTCGGGAACAGACGGACATGGCTAGATAGATTCAGCTTTTGATGCTGATCAAAAATAGTTATGCTTTATGGGGTCTGGGACGTCTTCTTCTGCATTTTATATACATTTGCACAAACATAAAATACCCTTGGCATTGGACAGGCCAGGGTATAATCATAATTTGAATTCATGAAATTTGAAATAAATGAATACTTATACCTACCGAAATCACTTTTGTAGAGGAAACCGCAGGCATAGGTAATTTTGTGCCTTTTTGACAATATTAAATTTGAGAATAGCTGCAATTAAGAGCGAAATGGTTTTTAAAAACTCGCTACTAAATTTATGGCCTCCAAATGCAAATTGACAAAGTTTCGCACACACATACACTCTTCTCTTCAACGCACATGCTGGTACATATGTACATTTGGAGCTCTCTGTTGTTGCTCTTCAATGCTCATTAACTAACTAAAACATGCGACTAGCAACAGCTGTTAACAAAATGGAGAGCAAATTAGAGAAAAAAGAAAGAGAGTATGATTAATTATTTATTGTGCTCATTATTATTGTTGTGGTTGTTCTGAGGCGATATTGCGTAGCTTGTTGTTCTTACTCACTATTTTACACTCAATATAATAACTCTAACTATTTGCTTTCATAAGTACATACATATGTATGTTTGCATGTGTATATGTATGTAGATAAATACATACGTATTTATAGGCGAACAAATGGAAATTTTATTGCATTGTTGTTGTACGATACTTCAAACATATAATTAACGTTTGCTTATGCATATATGTATGTATCTACATAAACCTATGACATATTCGTGCGTTTATCTATCTATATACATACATATGTAGTTATATATACCTACATATGTATATATATACATATATATGTATGTAAATGAATGAGGTTTTATTTATATTTGTACATGTGCGAATTTGTAGCAAACTGTGGAGAGCGAAGAAATATATGTACATACATACATACATATGTATGTTTTTTTGTGTGTATGGAGAAGAGTACCAGTCTCTAGCTAAAGTTTTTCATATTAACCATTTGAATTTGTTCGCCAAATCAGTTGTACGATTGCTTTCAACGGTATATGTATTAAAATTCGCTTGTGCGTTTTAATTTTTCGTGAGCTTTACAAATTCGTCGCGAATCACAGCAATTAAATTAATTATAAATAAAAAAACGCGTCTGTCGTCATCTCGGGTGCGTTGTTTTTCTTCTATCAACAAAAACAACAACAGACGACGACGTCGTCAACAACAATATCAAACCTACCACGCCATTGTTTAATAATTTCATGTGTGCATTTTGTTGTCACAACACTTAAAATTTAACAAAAATCTAAAAAGAAAAATATACATACATATGTAAATATATATGCATACAGCTATCCAAGCAATTTGCTAATATATGTATACAAATATTTTATATTAGTGCTGCATAATTAATTTGTTATTGTAAGCGATCAGTAAAATGAAAGAGAGGATCTCTCACTTGAGAGAAGACGATAGAAAGTGTGCTCGCGAGTAAAATAAAACGAAGCACAGGAAAATATTCTCTATCACCACAGAACAAGTGCGTAAGTGAGATAACACCACTGCTACTCAATTGCCTGATTTACCACGCGTTTTGTACAAAATCTTGTGTGTTAAAAAGAGCTAACACGCGTTGTGAAATTCCTGTGTCATATTTAGTGCTTTTTTGATACAAAAACAAGTGCCAAGTCTTCGCTGCCGTCGTCGAAATCGCCTACGCAGCCTCCGCAATTACCGCCTTCGTCCGTTTCAGCGACCCTCGTTTTATGTAAAACAACAATAATAGAAGTAAACAGCTGAAGGTTAGATTATGCTGCGCTGTTGTGATTGTCCATCATTAAGCATTTTTGCTTATTCAAATATTACTTTGTGTGTGTGCGTGTGTGTGTAATACTGATATCGCCGACGCGCTTTCATTGTTGTTGCTTTTGTAACACTAATTAAGCTCTCGCACGCTCCCATATTTCTCTTACTCTATCTTTTTCTGTCATACCGATGCCGAGTGTACACCACTTTTCACTTGTATAAGAACAAGGAATTTATGAATGGAATATTAAAAATTTAATTTTGTTTATCACTTTATCAAGCATTTGTGGCTGCCAATACGAGTTTACCTAGTTCATTTCTTATGAAAATAATTCTATCTGGAGACCCTAATATTCGCGATTCCGAGGTTTCGCAGGGAACCGAATTGTTGTAGTTAGAATCGTGGTAATGCAAGGTTGGACCTGGCTTTCAATTTCTATCTCTCTCTCTTTTTACTACCTTTTTATACCAATTTTTACATTCGATACAAGTGGTTGCAATGGTGAAGATAGGGGGTATCAAGGGTATTGATCCCATACAACAAATCCTTAAACTCGCCCAGTACAGACATTTCTTCTACTGGCACAAATTCTGTAATTTTGAAATGCATGTAATATCAAAAATGCCATACGTTAAATGCCATACGTCAAAGCTTACCACGTTTCATACCAAAAACTATCTTTCGGTAGAAAAAATATGGGTATTACTACATATATGATTAAATAAATTCACCATCAAATTTTACAATTCTAATTCGAGGTCGAATTATTTGTGTGGGCGAATTTAAAAACTTAAAGCTTGTGGATCTTTTTCTATATGTATAGAAGTACTATATCGTAGAAATCAAAAAATCATTCCAAAACAAAAATCGTCTAAATTATGCATAGTTTTTCACAATAATGCCCAGTAAGAGACTGACAAGAAATCCTCAAGTGCTAAAAAACTTCATATAAAAATAATTAAATTATTGTACATATAACTATTAAATTATTGTTTCCTTTTTGTGTACACATGTAAATATTGTAAACAGTTGTTAACGCCATTGTAAACCAGCCTATTTAGTAAGTAGACAGTATCCGCAAACGATATTGCAAGCGAACGTTTGTAAATCATAAAAGGAAACAACCGAAAGCCCACAAAGAATATATATTCCTTCTGTTTGTATAGCCCCTCAGTTTGTTGAGTTTTCTATCTGAAAGTGGGTATTGATGCTTTTACTAATCCTGGGCTGATCACATATAGAAATAACGTTCTTTGCTCACTAAAATATATAGCCCCCATAAAATTTAATTTCTATACCGTTGCTTACAGACCCCTTTTGTGGTTATTGTATCTAAATCTTCTAACCGTGTTAAGTTAAGCACTTAGGGGTCATTTAAATATTGAGACTACTTAATGTGTTTTAAAGTGTTTATCTCCAGTGTTCCGTTCAAAAATGGTGAAAAATAATTACCTTTATACTTGATCGATTCCTAAAACTCGAAACTCTAAAACTTTTCCAATTCGTAAGTTTAATGTCCAAAATTGTGCAAAGTAGAGCTCCCTGCTACTATTTACAATTACTGAGCAGTGTCACATTATTTTACTTCATATAAATATATATGTACACCTAACATAGTTTTTAGGTGTACAAAGACAAAAATTGTTTTACATTATACGAGTATAATACAAAAAATACAAAACGCAGGGTTATTTATTTATTATTTAGAATATCTAGTGCTACAAAGAATTTCTTATGAGTTAACGCACTAGTCACATAATTCTTCAAAGTTCGATTGCCACAGACGACACGACTAGTCTTGAGAAATGCTATTCGAAAAAGATGCGTTAACAAGTGCCCTTTTCGATAGTTTTGTCCGAAAAACTCTCGTGAAGGTTTTCAATAACGATAGTATTTTCGAACTTTTAGTCAGCTTTGATGTGATAAGTAGGTTTTCTATGTGTTTGTGTACAAGACTGTATAAATTAACTTGGTTTGAAATGTGCGCAGTACATTTACAAAATGTTCAAAAATTTTTGGTTTTAAATCAAATTTATTGTACTGTTTCTTTAGCTCGCACGATGTCACTCTCTCTTGCTCTACTTTGCTTACGACTGTATACAAGTATAATACTGACAAGCTAACCACACCATGTGACAATCTTTCTAGACACATGAACTAATAGTTGGGTGAATTTTTTATCAAATCGAAACATGATTTAATTTTAACTATATATTTATTTAATTTATAAACTATAGAGTTCGTACCGTAAAATTTAATTTCAGAAAATATTGTACGACCTTTCGTTTTGAAAAATTTCAATCTCCCGCCAACTGTTCGATCTCAAGTCAGCAACGATTATTTGATTCATAAAAACCTGTGTTCTTATTCAAATGAGCGGTGGTGTATTTGTTTACATTAGTATGAAATCCAAAAGCCCTTTTTAAGTTGTTATTGGAGCTTGTAGAGCGTTGTCATTCTCTCCGTTGTATTGTAGCTACTATCATTTTACGCTTTCGCTGCCGTTGATATTATTGCCGTCGCCGTTCTCGTCTTTGACTGTCGGTTCGCTTGCGTCGTGTATACGTTTCTCGAGATCAATTGATTTGCTGTGAAGAAAAAAAGAAAAAAAAAACAAACAAACAATTTCTTCGTTTTCAAGCGATGTCGTCCATCTCGATGCTATTAAAGCGTTTGATATTGCCTTTGTCGCCGTTGACGTCGCCGTCTCCGTTGTTGTCATCTTCGTGAGCGTAGTCCAAAACTTAGCCATATATTATTTTATATAATTTAATTTTTTTTACAGTATATTAGAGTGCTCGTAGTCTCAGCTTCGGCCAGCAGCAGACGTCGCAATAGCAATCATCAAACCGTTGTTTATTTCTAGATTGTCGGTCGGTCGGACGGTTGGTCAGTCATTGTCGTCGTTGTCGCGTCGCCGCTTGATCTAAACTGAAATTGAAATCATCTCTCACTCTCAGCAGTGAAACTACAATACACAAAGTTTCCCGCTTACGGCAAAAATTCTCACAACTCATTGATATTTTAACCTCGTGTCCGCGTTGGTTGTCGCTCCAACCAAGGTTCTGGTTGTACAAAATGCTTGTCGTATCGTTGGGCTTTTCGAAGCCTAGCTTCGTCGGATTAAAATTGCTCCTCTAGCGAATTTCTTTCGGCAGTTTGTGTTGGAGATTTAGATTCGGTGTTATAAAGTGCTTATTGGATTAGAGTTGACGTAGAACGTAGCACAAAGAAAAGAACAAAAAAAAAAAAAAAAAAAATTCAACCAAAAACCAAGTGTGTGTAAAATTATAAATAAATAGTGCGAAAAAAAATTGTGATAAATTTGAAAACTATATATACTAATTTACAAAATATATATACCATTAAAATTAATAAATTTTAATTTCTTTAAAATTAGCACAAATTTGACTACAACAAAAAAACAAAAACGACGAGTAAAATTTAACTAAAAAGGGAGCAAAAATAAAAATCAATCTACAACAGAATAAAAATATAAAAACACTAATATTTTTGATTGTTAAACGTATATTGTACGTATAATACACATATACATATTTATCTGTATTTGTATATACTATAACAACGCACACATACAATAGAGTTTGCGGGTCTTAAAACTTTATCAGTTGCACAAATACCAAGTAAAAGATCATAATAAAACTTGAAATACATATGTATGTATGTTTGAATATTATGAATATTGACTATGAATATACCGCAATAAAAAAAAAAAACAGCGACAACAAAAATATTTAGTTAATATATAACACACAACCTCAGTTTAAACTTAATAGATAGACCGAGGGAGCCAACAAGCCACAAACGGTGTTATTCATGCGACAAGTAAATTTTTATACAATCAGTAAATCCAACCAGCCTAGCTCTCAACTCAACAGAATCAATTCGAACGTCTCTGGAGCAGTACCGATTGAACTCGCAACTTCGCAGTATCTGTGCGAATTTTCGCAATAAAGTTAACAAAAATTTTAAAATAACAAAATAATAAATAAAATAAATTCAAATCAACAGAAAGTGTTTGAAAAATCTTTCAACAAATAAAAATTTAATCAAGCCACAATACGGCATCAAATAGTTTGAAAAACTTCAAAGTCCAATAAATGTTGAAAAAATAAAACTTTTGTTTATGCAAATTCCGAAACTCAGTATTGCATTGAAGTGAATTATTTAATGCAATAATTTATGCTGCTGCACTAACTAAAACGTATCACAAATTACTTAAAGTCGAAAAATCGTTTTAAGAACGCTTTAAATAATGTCAAATATCTGACAGTGTCAATAAAATAGCAAATAATTAAAAAAAAATTTAAAATTGCTTGAAGCGAAACGAAGTAAATACAGAGTGTGTGTTCTGTGCCAACTATCAAATTATACACATATGTTGTTTTTTTGCAAAGCTAATTAGAATGTCAAATATCTGACAGTGACCGTTAAACTGAACTTAACTAAAATTCAACAAAATATAAATTTAAATATTACAGCGTACAATATTCGTTGTAATATATTAACGTAATAGTGTATTCTCGAGCGTTTGACGCCGCTTGGTTCAGTACAGTTTTATTTGCGCTTCGTAACAGTTATTCTTACAACCGTTAGAATGTCGATCTGACAGCGGCTTTATTTAAACTTTAACACCCGCCAATTTATAATAAAAATTGTGAATTTTTCACTTTTTTTTTAAATCCAGTGTAAAAAAAATAACAATAAATGGAGAAATCTGAAATACGACTTCAGCGCATATCCAATGAGTATCAGAAAAGTTATATGTATCTAAGAAACAAGATGCTGTTAAAAATTGAAAATACCTTATTAAGAAGCCATCGTCAGCGTGAGACCACTGGGATCAAGAAACTCTACAATTCGTTTTTTGTACTGTTTTAATTTACTAACAACAATCGCAACAATTTTCAATAAAATACGAAAGAAAAATTACAAAATTAAAAAAAAAGTATAAAAATAACATTTAAAACTATAGATATTATTTGGTTGTTAGTAAAACATAAAAATATATTAAAGTTAAAAAGAAAAAAGATACAAAGTGTAGTGCCTTAATACAAATCCAAGTGCTGTGTTAAACTCTACGAAATTAGTTCGTTTATATAAGAATAATAAAAATGTGGTAAATTATACAAATTACACAAATTATTCAATTTTTTTTTTAACGCGATTTTGTGCCTATTACAAAATATATATTAGTAAAAACAGTCGCGAGAAACTAGCAAAATAGCACGCGAAATCTCCGCTAGTACACCCTAGGACACCACCGTGTTTCTTGAAAAGTGTTTAATTCGGTTTTGTGGTAAATTATAAAAAGAACAGAAACTTTTCGGCCTATTATTATCAAACTAAAATTATAAGTAAAATTGTTCAGTTGAACTACTACAACAAACCATCCATCGCTCAAGTATAAAATAAAAGTGTAAATTCTACAGAAGGAAATCTTTTGAGTAAATAGAACGTTTTTAATTTTGTTGACATATACCGAATGGCGCTTTCGTTTTTATCGCAAAATTCGGGACTCTTGGATTTACAATCAATATTTGATCCACAACATTCATTATTACAACAACGACAACAACAACAACACCAACATCATTTACATCAACAACAAGAACAACAACAGCAACAACAACAACTGCAACAACGTTCATTAACAAAACTGGATTTTTCCATTCTAAACGATTTTGACCAAATGGAATACAATAATAATACCACATCAAGTCGGAATCATAATAATCAATATCAGCATCAAAATCAAAACAGTTGCAACAACAATAGCAACAGCAGAAATAACCATAATAACCACAACAATATACATACAACACATCAGACCAATAGTGGAAACATTAATCAGGTAATTAAAAATAACTTAACAAATAAATCAATATCAAATAAATCAATATAAAACAATATATTTATTCGAAGTGTTACAAAAACATTTCAAATTATAAAAAAAATATGTTATTGTTCGATGTCAGCCACCTTTATCGCGGATATTAGCATCGAGTTTGTCCCGGATAGCTTCACACGCTGGTACGATGGTATTTTGTCTCACTCTCGGCAAAGAGCAATTTAAGACGTTGACCGTTTCATATTTTTTAGTTGATACTTTGGCCTCCATAATGGACCATATGGAATAATCCATTGGGTTTAAGTCTGGGAAATATGGTGGCCATTGTTGTGAAGAAATGAAACTGGGAACGTTATCTTGTAAAAAAACATTGTGTTTTTTTTTGGCTTTATGAAATGGTGCCGAGTCTTGTTGAAACATCCATTGGTTTCTATCGGTTTGTTTACGTACCCAAGGTAACAAAGCAAAATCTTTAAAAATCTTTTCACGGTGTTGATTTGTTGATCAATGAAAACGAGTGGTGAACGTACCTCTTCCAATTACATTACATATGCAGGCACTTACTTTCGCAGAGCAATTCGCTGGTCTAAATTGATTTGCTCTTTAACCATACACGATCGTTTTGTTTGTTTACATATTGCTGAATCGTAAAATTGTATTCAGCTCGCCAGTAACATGCGAGTGTTTTAACACCTTTGCTTTTTGTGCAGGTGTTAAATCTTGGAATTTTTGTATTTTATAGGTTTTCAATCGTAGCTAATTTAATATATGCCCCATGCGTCGAGCAGACACATTGAGTTTTTTACGAATTGATCTGCGCTTTATCGTGGATTACGTTGCATTCTGGCCTTCACCTTTCTACCCATTTCTAACGAAGTTGCTGTTTTTGAATTTCCACCTCCATGTCGTTTTTTGATGCTACCAGTATCATTGTAACATGTGATAGTCCGATACACAAACATTTTGTTCACACGTAAATGACGTAGCTCATTAACAATGGCTGGTTGCGATTTCCCAGCCAAATAAAAAGCAATAATACTGTTGCGTTCGAATTTCATTTCATTAACTTTATTTTTTTTACGCTTGTTGCCAACAGACTGACAGACTGACGCTTGACAAAACAAGAGCGAGCTGTCATTAGCCGTTTGATTTCTAAAGCAGCGTGAAGTTGGTAACACTTCGAGCGTCGACCCTTGAATGCTATGTATTTTATTATACACGCAAGTTTGTAGTTTATTGTATTAAATTTCATTGCATTGATAGATACATTAATAAATTTGATTGCCACATGCGTCTGTAATATTGAAAAGCAAGTGTCTCAACGTGCTGATACATATTTGCGCTATTTGGTTATTTTAAGTATGTTTCATATTAGTATACATCCACAAATATGTTGTGAGGTTTCACATTGCACTTTTATACAATGTATTATTAATAGATCGTAATTATTAACATGTATAAGCATGTGATGGATTTCGATCGAATAATTTCAACAATCGAAATTCAATTTCAATCTAAATGTTCCATGGAGTGACAGAATTCGATTGGAAGATACAAGTTCGAATACAATGCACGAATCAATTGTTTCCCTTTTAAATCAGCTGTTTATGATTGCAGTAATTTGTACATTGAAAACACTAAATCGAAAATATCGCTCTTAAATTTGTTGATAATTGATCAGCTAAAGAAAAACTATTAGCGGAGGAGAAACTAAAGGATCTCCAGTTGAGAAATGCATTAAATCAAAGATATAAAGACAGCGTTGTCCATAGCTACACAGTCGCCTTTTGAAATATTAGCGGTAATAGATATATTTTCTTCCATAAATTGAAGCAACATTCATCCTGACTTGGGCTTTCTCTTGAAATTTTTAAGTAATATGAGAAATAATTAATATATATATATATATATATATATATATATTTTTAATACATAAAATAAATGTTCGAAATTCATTTTATCAAATGCAAACAGGTTGGCAGTGCTGGTACAATTTCGATATAATTTTAGATATGATTTCGATGAATTGTTTAGTCTTAATTTAAAAAAATCTATTTTTAATTAACTATTTATTTATTAATTATTATTTTACGACCATTTTACTTTATTGATTTATGGGAAACACAACACTTCAAATTTACATATGACAATGGTATAAACAACCCTTTTAATGCAACAATTATTGTAATTATCCGATTCAATTGTAATCAACCGAAAAATGATGGTCGTCTATTAACAAATTTCTTCCCTTGAATTGTATCGTGGAGTCTCCCAGTATAGTGGGCGTACTACACTAATTTAGTCAATTGTAAAGCATAGGTCCATATAAACCTACATCGTATTTTTCAAGTTTATATTGACTCAATAAAAAAGTTTGAATACAAAAAGACTATAGTGAACGATACGTACGTACGTGTTGTGACTACCCTTGAAACTGTACGAGATTTAACAACATGGGGATGCTGGACGGATGCCGGCCTTAGAGAGTATCCGTACCAATTTTTAGAAAGTTTATATATAGGTTGCATATTCACACAACACAGGAAGACTGGCAAAAAAAGAACATGCCTAGATCGACTCGTCTTGTCTAGCTGATCATGATTATATATATTCCTTATGAGGTCTCTGTTACCCTATTCTGGTTGTTAAAAACTTCTTATTCTTATAAATCTTTTTTTTGATATGGTATCGTTGAAAGTCGGTTACTTTTGTCTTATTTATCAGTCAGCTGCAAAATGCTGAGAATGATGAAAATCACACAAATGTAAACGCATAAAAAGTATAAATTAAAAGAAAAAAATTGGATGAGAGTGAGTGCCACCGCAGTAAAAAAAAAACGAGCCTATCCATGAAATTTTTTTTTTTGCTTTTTGGTTTTGATTTAGTTTGTTATCGAAATTGTGAAGTCATGTTGGCAACTATCTTTAAAATATATGTATATATTGGCTGGTTGAACTAGGCAATACGTTTATAGGCTAATTAACAGTCGTGACATTGAAAAAAATGAGCTATAAAGATATACCCAAGTCGTGAAAATGGCTCTTAATACCGAAGTCATATATTTATTAATAAAAATGTCGAGTTTTTGACTTTTTAATATCCTGAAAAATGTATTAAAGAAGGTATTGGTAACTGAGGCATATTTGGTACCAAATTTCAAAGATATATTTATCAATTTATTCTTTCAGACGTCTTTTCCCCATACTTAGTAAGCCGACCGAACTGATTTTTGTTTTTTTGCGTGTCTCACAGACAGAAAATCTTGGCTAGATCGTTGAATAATACATAGATACAACATATTCTCTGCAGGGTATAAAAATAATAAACTATTTTAAGCATGTTAACTATGTATAACGAACTAGAACAAAGAGTGTCAAGAATTATGTACAATATTATGTACAACAATCTTAAACGTTAATATACTTAGCCTAATCTTATCGTTTAGTAGATATCAACTAACAACTTGTATAGGCTCTTCAACTGATGCGCAGTTGTAATATATGTATATACATATAATCGTATATAATTGTGTTCAAATGAAAAAGTAAAACTAAAAATGTGTTCTCTATTGTTACGTAAAAATTCCCCCAGTTTGACTAGCGTAACTTAAAAATTTGATTAAAACAGCTTTTAAAATATTCATATATGATTTTTCATATGCTTCAAAATATAAAGGGTGATTTATCAAAGGTTTGTTTTTTGAATTGGCAACACTTTTTCCAACGACAGCTAGTTGGACAGCTGATTTGTAACAGCGAAAAATCTTAGTTCTTTGCAACAGTTTATCTCTAATTCCTGATTTAATCTTCGGTCATACACTCAAATATACATACATATATGCAGTACAAACTTAAATAAAATTGTTTTTTTTTCTTCTAAAATTCAATTTCTACTGCTCTATTAAGGTTAATAATGGTAAATTATTAACATTAATCATTAAAAGACTATATATAGTCGTAAATTATCTTAATTTTGAAGTATTATGTATATGGATGATAAATTTGCTCGTTAACTAAATTTAGTTTATTCAATTAAGTAGGTTACAGATTAGCGCAATTATTTGATTTAAATAACCATAAACATACAATTAGATTAAAAATATAGCTTGATTTAAATATATACGTGTACACAATTACATACTACTATGTATATTCAATTATTATATGATCTGATATTTTTTCTTTTTAGATCCCAAATCGTCATTACATGAGCGGTTATCATCATCAACACACTGGATCGGATTATGAACAAGTGATTAACTTTGTAGACTCACCGCCAAATTCAGAAGAATCTTGGACAGGTAAGTTTAAAAATTAAATTTTAAAATTAAATATCTAGCAATATATTTGGCGTTTACTATGCGATTACTTTAAACAATATAATGGCAGATAATACTTTTGCGGTCTACCAAAATAACAACCAGGGCTCCAGGGGTTAAACATAATTCAAAGACACCGAATTCAATGCCATTCGCTGTTTTTAAAAGTTGTCCCTCAGTTTTGGAAACATTTTAATATCAAAATAAATCTTTAAATTTGTTGAGCAAACTACTTTAAACACGGAATGAAATATTTATGGCCATTTTTATGACTTAGAAATACATTAGAGATTACGAATTGCCAAGATATGCTATTTAACAACTTCACAATTGTAATAATTCCATTTTGAGTAGCCCTGCAGTATTAATCGATTTTTGGTCAGTTTTCGGTCACTTTATGTCTGTTATCGTTACTTTTTGTCTGTTATCGTTACTTTTGTGTTATTTATCGGTCAGGTGCTACATGCTGAACAGGTGGACAGTCCATGCATTTGTAGAAATGTAACCGCATAAAAAGTATAAAATAGAATATAAAATTGAAGGAGTAAATATAATATGCACGTTTAAATTCTAAATTTCAATAAAAAATTTTATTTTTGTTTGTTTTCATTTTGCTTTTGCTTTGGTTTGATATTGAAATTGTAAAGTCAAGTTGGCACCTATCTTTGAAATATATATGCATATTGGTTCGTCGAACTGGGCAATACGTTTATAGGCCTAATAACAATCGTGACATTCAAAACTAGGATACAGTGTGAAAAAGTCGTAAAAATGGCCCCAAATAAAGTTTTATAAAATGAATCATCGTTTTAACTAATTTGTCTGTAAAGGCAGTTTTAGACGGTGTCAGATATCTGGCAAGAATCAAAGTTTCAAACAATTTGCTTACTGCCGCTTTTAGTTAAAATTTTTAGATATTTGTAACTATTTTCAATTGAATAATTGATTGCCTGAACAGAGCTTAGGTAAAGAATTTTTACCAATACAAAGAAATCCGTAGAAATTCATGTTATTAAAAATTGCGTTTTTCTGCATTGGTTTAGCGGACACTCAATCGAAGGATTCACCAGGACCTCAGATAATCGACGTACAAACAATTTACTCAAATAGTGGTTCACGCAAAAGACGAATGGATTGGGACTCATTGGATATTGGTCAAAGTGACAATTCACCGACAACACAATCTGGAGAGATACCGAATAAAATAGCGCATCAGGAGAAAGATAAACAAAAACGCGAAAAGCAATCAGGTAAATAAAAAAGTGGCTCAATTTTATTTATATGTTCAATCTTTTCTGCGATTTTATTTTTATTACATGTTATTTCAAGAAGCTAAGATTGTTATTTGTATTGTGGCATAATATGTTTTAAGAAAGGGTGTATTATGGGAAACTATCTAACATTTTTCATTAACATAGATATGAGGTTTAGTTTTTTTATGCCTTTGGAAAGTAAATGCATTTAAAAAAAAAAAAAAAAATATATATATATATATATATATATATATATATATATATATATATATATATATATATATATATATATATATATATATATATATATATATATATATATATATATATATATATATATATATATATATATATATATATATATATATATATATATATATATATATATATATATATATATATATATATATATATATATATATATATATATATATATATATATCTCTCTCTCTCTCTCTCTCTCTCTCTCTCTCTCTCTCTCTCTCTCTCTCTCTCTCTCTCTCTCTCTCTCTCTCTCTCTCTCTCTCTCTCTCTCTCTCTCTCTCTCTCTCTCTCTCTCTCTCTCTCTCTCTCTCTCTCTCTATATATATATATATATATATATATATATATATATATCTCTCTCTCTCTCTCTCTCTCTCTCTCTCTCTCTCTCTCTCTCTCTCTCTCTCTCTCTCTCTCTCTCTCTCTCTCTCTCTCTCTCTCTCTCTCTCTCTCTCTCTCTCTCTCTCTCTCTCTCTCTCTCTCTCTCTCTCTCTCTCTCTCTCTCTCTCTCTCTCTCTCTCTCTCTCTCTCTCTCTCTCTCTCTCTCTCTCTCTCTCTCTCTCTCTCTCTCTCTCTCTCTCTCTCTCTCTCTCTCTCTCTCTATCTATCTATCTATCTATCTATCTATCTATCTATCTATCTATCTATCTATCTATCTATCTATCTATCTATCTATCTATCTATCTATCTCTCTCTCTCTCTCTCTCTCTCTCTCTCTCTCTCTCTCTCTCTCTCTCTCTCTCTCTCTCTCTCCTCCTCTCTCTCCTCTCTCTCTCTCTCTCTCTCTCTCTCTCTCTCTCTATCTATCTATCTATCTATCTATCTATCTATCTATCTCTCTCTCTCTCTCTCTCTCTCTCTCTCTCTCTCTCTCTCTCTCTCTCTCTCTCTCTCTCTCTCTATCTATCT